>CM057340.1:233470456-233560456 GCA_030015575.1 Agapanthus africanus
TATATCGGGCTCCGTAATTCCGGATCAGCCCACGGGCTCCGTCTGCGGTATCGGCCCTTGGCCCCGGCAGTACGGATCATCCCGCATCCATCTCTCGACTCTGGTCGGTATCCTCCGGATAACCGCCAGGTCCAACCAATCACCGGTAGGTAGTAGTCCCTCCGCCGGGCTCACCGTCTAACAATACGAGTCTTCTCGCCCCGGGGTACCGTACCGGGTCCACCATGTACCCGCAATCGGTGCCTACCACTCCTCGAATCGGGTATGCTCACACAAGCTCTCTGGAATCGAGAAAACTCATGGTGGACGCACCAAAATATCATATCAAGGGAAACCGGGTTTTTAAACAGTGCGTGTTTTCTTAAAATAGTACTCCGGTTCCCAAATCCAGAAATCACATAAATCAAATCCAATGCGTAAATCCATACAATGTGTCGTATGACACTAAGGGTTAAAGAAAGGGAGAACCGCTCTTTTTAAAAGATCCCGTTTTGAAAATACCGCTTGCGGTCCCTTAGTTTTAAATCAAGTCAATATCACCCAGGTATGTAACATATGAATATGGGTATAGGTATGGATATGCAATGTATATGTACCCAAATATGAATATGTGTGATGTATATGGCACAAGTATGAATATCATGTCAAGTCACATAAGAGATGAGCTACAGCATAATGATCATGGAAATTCTACAGTGTGAGTGTCATGGCAATTACTAACGGTGTGTGTGTAACATGCAGGATAGTGCTCGTGCAACTTGAACCGTTAGTAATGGTGCGGTGTTCTATCAATTCTAGTTTATATACATATAGCAGGGAATGCGGTATGCACTAAATAATAGCCATGAACAGTCAATGCATGGAAATGTAGCTATAAGGTCCTATCAGCCCTGACGTAGAACGCCATGCGGGCGATATCCCCGTAGATGTTAAATCTACTCACCGTAGTCTCTCGCTAGGTATAGCCGACAACTTGTTTCCCCTTCTGCGCGGCGTCCGTCGTACGCGCCTGCGAACTTAGAATTACACAATGTATCACACATAAGCTCGAAGTCACACAAACACGACATTAAAGCCAAACAAGTAACTCGCGTCGTGAACCAAGCGCGTGTGCGCGCGATACGCTAAAACGTGTGATTACGCGCCTGAAGCCACTCTGACGCGTCGCGATACGCAAAAACCCCAAACCCACATACACGTATCACGCGTGTCGCGAAAGTTAAAATACGAGAAAATAGGTATTCACCTCCAGATTTTTATACAGAATTGAAATTACAAAAATAAATATATCATAAAACCCCAAATATCAGCAGACACCAACCACCAAAACCCCAACCCAATACCCTCCCATCTGGCCACAAATTGCGGCCAGAATGATTATTTTGGCGGCCTGGGTAGGGGGTGGGCTCCCGGGTTTGGTGTGTGCACTCCATACCCCCTGTATATGCTACAGTAATTCCAATTTTAATTTACAGAAACTCGGGTGGCAGCAGATTTCCTCAGAGCTCTAATTCAAGTTAAAAGTCACACTTTTGCTCTAAAATGAAACTTTAGGGTATTTTTCTGAAATCTGAGACAAACCCAAGTCTAAAATCACCTTTATAACTCATAACCAAGCTAATCAAGCCATAAGGATATCAATTTTAACATAACTTCACTAAATCCCCTTATATAGCACAAAACTTGCATAAAAATGTGATATTTAGCCAAAATACAACAAGTTATGGAAAAAGAGGTTAAGACATGAGTTTATACCTTCTAAAGACCTTATAAAACACCAAAAGCTCCAGATATAGCCTCAAGTATGCAGTCTTGCCACTGAACACCTCAAATGAGCCATTAAACCAAGGTTTTATGAAGGTAAAAGGTTAGATTTGTGTAGGGTTTGAATGAGGAACTAAAGAGAAGTGAAAAGAGAAGAGAACATGGAGAAAATGGGGGGTTTTCTGCTGGAATTTTCTGCAGAATTTCTGAATGAGGGAAAGAGAGAGAAAAGGAAAAGAAAAGGGGTCAAAAAGTCAAGTTCTCACCTAACCACCATGCTTCTATACTTTAATTGAAATTTTGAATTTTAAAAAGGGTTTTGGACTTAAAAAAAGGGTGGGGATAACAATGAACCATGCAAGAATGACAAGAAATGGTTAACATGCTAACTCTTTTAGCCTAGGTCACAAAATGCTAAGTGTGCAAGTGCACGCTAACACAAAATTTTCTCACTTAGGGTAAACACGACCAAAATAATTTATAACCCTAGAATTATATATTCATATATATATATATATATATATATATATATAAACACATCACAACATAAATTATCACTATCCAAGAAGGAAAATAAGATATCCGTTTTTATGAAAAACACGCACACTTGCTAATTAACGCGAAAACATCCTAACGAAATTCAAGGCGTTACAATCTACCCCCCTTAAAGAAATTCGGTCCCCGAATTTAAAAAAAACTAACTATACGAACCTTCAAAAAGACGGGGATACCTCTTCCTCATCTCGCTCTCGGTCTCCCAAGTGACCTCCTCGCTGCTCGGACCACGCCAAAGTACCTTGACGGACGGTATCTCTTTCGACCTCAATTTCTTTACTTGCCGATCCAAGATCATCACCGGCTGCTCTGTATAAGAAAGGTCGCGCTCAAGCTGGATCGTCGGGTGCTGAATCGGATGCGAAGGATCGTGAAGATACTTGCGGAGCATCGAAACGTGAAATACAGGGTGCACATCTGGGAAACCGGGCGGAAGGGCCAACCGATACGCAACTGCACCAACGCGCTCGAGGATCTCGAAGGGGCCCACATATCTGGGACTAAGCTTCCCCTTCTTCCCAAACCTCATCATACCTTTCATTGGGGAGACTCTCAAGAAAACATGATTACCAACAGAAAACTCAAGTCTGCGCCGTCGACGGTCCGTATAAGATCTCTGCCTACTCTGGGCTGCTCTCATTCTATCGCAAATCAATTGGATCTTCGCGGTCGTCTCCTCAACAATCTGGGGCCCTAAGATACTGCTCTCACTGAGCTCGGTTCAACAGGTGGGCGATCTGCATCTCCTCCCATAAAGAGCCTCAAACGGTGCCATCTGAATGGTCTCCTGGTAGCTGTTATTGTAGGAGAACTCTACTAAGGGTAAATGATGATCCCAGCTACCTCCGAAGTCTAATACGCACGCTCTGAGCATGTCCTCGAGAGTCTGAATACTCCGCTCTGACTGTCCGTCAGTCTGCGGATGAAATGCTGTGCTAAAACTCAAACGAGTGCCCAAAGCCTCCTGAAGCCTCTGCCATAGTCGGCTGGTAAACTGGGTGCCTCTGTCGGACACGATACATGTCGGAACTCCGTGCAGTCGTACAATCTCGTCAATGTAAATCTGGGCATACTGAGCAAATCCGAAAGTCGTCTTCACCGGTAGGAAGTGAGCCGCTTTCGTCAAACGATCTACGATCACCCAGATGGAGTCATACCCTCGACTAGTCCTGGGTAGACCCACAATGAAGTCCATAGAAATCTGCTCCCATTTCCACTCCGGAATGGGTAACGGCTGTAGCTCTCACGCGGGCCTCTGGTGCTCAGCCTTGACCTGCTGACAAGTCAGGCATCTCGACACAAAATCTGCAATGTCCATCTTCATACCGTCCCACCAGTAAACATCTCTCATATCGTGGTACATCTTGGTGGAACCGGGATGAACACTGTATACCGAGCGATGTGCCTCCTCAAGAATCTCACGCCGCAGTCCCTCAGCATCTGGTACGCACAGTCTAGTCCTAAATCGTAGTATCCCCTGATCATCGATCACGAACTCGGAAAATCTGCCTTGTCCAATCTGTGTCCTGATCTCTGAACTTCGGTCGTCACTGTGCTGTGCCTCATGTATACGGTCAAACAACTGTGGGCGTGCACGAACATGCGCAATCTGTCCTCCGATCGGCGTAAACTCGAACTGTACCCGGCTATCACATAAGATCTGCCAATCTGCCGACGACTGCCTCTGCACTGCGCTCAAACAAGATAGACTACCCCCGGGCCTCCTGCTCAAAGCATCCGCCACTACATTTGCCCTGCCCGGGTGATACAAGATCTCACAATCGTAGTCCTTTACTAACTCCATCCATTGGCCCTGTCTAAGGTTCAGGTCTCGCTGCTGAAATATATACTTTAAGCTCTTGTGATCAGTGAATATCTGGCACGACTCTCCATACAGAAAATGTCGCCAGATCTTAAGTGCAAAGACCACTGCAGCCATCTCCAGATCATGAGTGGGGTAATTCTGTTCATGTTTCTTTAATTTTCGCGAAGCATACGCGATCACCCTGTCATGCTGCATCAAAACGCACCCTAACCCCACTCATGAAGCATCATAGTAGACTACAAATCCGCCTGATCCTGAAGGCAAGGATAGCACTGGTGTCGTAGTCAGTAGAGCCCACAGCTGCTGAAAACTGTGCTCACACTCCTCCGTCCAATCGAAACGGACTCCCTTCCGGGTCAACCCGGTCAAAGGTGTAGCAATGCGAGAGAAGTCCTGCACGAATCGCCAGTAGTAGCCTGCCAGCCCTAGAAAGCTGCGAACCTGCGGGTTCCTAGGCACTCTCAAGAGGTCTCATAAGGCATCAACCATGCCAATTTCAAAAATTACGGTGCCGAGAAACCCTAATACGGATCGTTGGCTAGAAGTTTAGGCGAAAAAGAAACTAGTTAACAACTTAACTAAATGGTAAACGGAAATACAACCTTTGTAGATCCGGTTCTCCACCTCCATCGCTCCGCGATGATGTCTCCTCGCTGTAAAAAACGGATCTGGGGCTCTAGCGTCGGCTTCATCAGAGAAAAAGCGGGCTAGGTCATCGACGACGATGCCGAAGATGATCTACGTCGAGGCATCGCTAGATCAAGCTCCAACTTCACTAAATCATGAAACTTGTGAAGAAAACACACTCTACTACTTGGCAAGAGGTAGAGGATGAAGAAATAGGAAGTGGGTTCACTTTAGAATTGGATTTCTCACTCATTTCATCAAGTCACCATTGATGAAGTCTAGGTTTTCTTCTTGAAGAAGAAGAAGAAGATGATGATAATATTATGATAAATTATTAAAATGAAAAGGAAAAATGAATACTTATCATAATACTAACCTTGGTTATGTGTAGAAAGCAAACTATAGTTAGGTGAATGGTTAGGTTAGGCATAAAACAAAAATGGTGGACTTATTCAAAGCTTCATGAAACTTCAACAAAGAAACAAAATTAGCCACCATTTTCCTTTTGCCAAAATGAAATAAACAAATCAATAAATGAATAAATAAATTAAACAAAACCCTAACCATTTACTTAACCAAGGTTTAAACTTTACACAAACTCAAGTAAGCATGTATCATCAAACATGATACAATCAAGTGCACAAAAGTATATCACATATACAACTTGTGAACTTCAAGTGAGAAAAACCATTTAAAGTGAACCAATACTAGTTAATGCAAAGTAATATATAAAATATATAATTATGCATTAAATCATTAAATCAACACTTGATTTAACGATCCGGCCATATCGCATATAACCGACTAATATTCAATGTATCGACTTATCGAATCAATCCTTGATTCGATAACTAGGTTATATCGCATATAACCATTCGATGCATTCATCGCGAGAATAGAATACGGTATCACATACATGCATTATTCTCGGTCCCGCACATATCTCATATGCGCTCCTATTTCGTTTCGCTTGAGCCAGGAAACCTCTGTGTAGGACTCTAAAGACTCGTCAATACGCCGGCAGCAGGTGTTGATCATATCAAACACCCACAAGCCGCAAGTGGTCTGCTAAACGTAACGGCCACCCGGGTATTGAGCGATCAGAAGATCGACGAGCAAGCCCTCTCACACTCCTGTGAATCCAACCAGTAACACTTACCGTACAGTCCGGTCTGATCGTCTGATCTGTCGCATATCTCGCCTAGGGGTGGTAAACGTCAGACCCCAATAGCTCGATAAGTCGTGTCGATATGAGGTCTATAACAGTTCGAGAAACTACTGGTAACACTTACCAGTAAATCACAGCAACCCTGGCCAGGGATTTCCGGTTATAGCCAATCGAACACAGCGCAACATCAACCCCCTATACCGGAAGAGACGAATCCCCTCCTATCGCTCATTGCCTCCATGTGACTCGGGACTGTACCCAAAAACCACCATTTTGCACGCCCTCTTGGACGTGGTAAGATGGAAATCAAAGCACAGTGGGAACCACACAAGACTCTATGACGATCTCGGGTCAACAGACTACTCTGTACCAGTGTCATCAGAGAACTGCCATCTGACTTAAGGTATAGTACCATATGGGAGTTCTCGGCGAGTCCGTCCAGTGTACCCAGTCTTCACTGAGCACCCGTATATCATCTCTGATGTCAAACACCAATGGATATGGGATCATCCATCGCCCATCTGTATGGGTCGAGAAGGTATACGCTAGTCTACTCTGGTATATCGATGCCCCGTCTCGATACACCCACGACTAGGGACTTTGAAGGATGTACTTATAGACTACCATGTCCCCACTAGTATGATCCGCATCACAGTCCAGGTAGTCAAGTACACATCCTAAGGGCTTTACCAACATGTAACAGAGAGACAATCAGTATACACGTTAAGGTAAAGAGCAACCAGATAGCATACTATCATGTCGAGCAAGAAAATCCTCCCTATATATGTCCCAGCATCCACTACAATATACATCCTATGTACAGTAATGGCTTCTAGGGCATACATATAACTAACAATCTCCCACTTGCACTAGGGCCATCTGTAGCAGTGGTTGCAGTATCTCATACTCAACCATCCCACAAAAATCTCTCTCTGGGAATAGGCCTTCGTGAGTGGATCCGCCGTGTTGTCCTCTGAGTCTACTCTCCTAACCCTGATCACCCTGGAGATCTACCATCTCCATGATCAGGTGATACTGCCTTAGAATATGTCTGGATCGCTGATGGGACCGGCGTTCCTTGGCATAAGCCACAACTCCATTGTCTCACAATGGAAGGAACGAAGTTCATCTCATGAACTAATATACACCCAAACAGCCTCTTTGGTAGCATCTTAAGTAGCGATGTATCGAGCCTTTATCGTCTAGTATGCCACGGTATCTAGCTTGGAACTCTTCCAACATACCGTCCCTTTACTAAGGGTAAAGACAATGCCTGTGACTGACATTCAGTCGTCCTTATCACCCTGGAACCCCTCCAGTGATTCTCCCCAGGATCGATTGATACCATCTCACTACAACTAGTGAGAATCCTAACATCCATTTAGATCTATCTCATAGATCCAAAACCCAGGATTTAGGAGGTATCACTTTGATCCTATATGGAGAATCCTTGTGATAAGCGGAGATTGACCGAGCGTAGCATAGAAAACTCCTTTCTTATCAAGAGCATGTCATCCTCGTACTCTACGAGGATCACCACCATACTCCCTACTACCTTTTTGTTTATACAAGGTTCATCTACCATTTTGATGAAGTCAAACTCTTTGACTAATCCATCAAAACAGATGTTCCAACTCCGCGATGCCTGTTTTAACCTATAAAGCATCTTGCACACGTTTCCGCTGCTCCCACTATCTACGAGGCCCTCTGGCTGTGTACTTATAGACGCACTCTTCTAAAATATCATTTAGAAAAGCAGTCATGACACCTAACCGCCAGATATCGTAGTCATGGTATGTAGCCGTGGCAAGTAGTATCTGGATGGACTTAAGCATAGGTACTGGAAAAGGTTTCATCATTATCCACGCCTGGTCGATGACGAAAACCTTTAACAAGTCCAGCTTTGAAAGTCTCAACCTTTCCAAGTACACCAAGTAATCTTCTCAAGATATACTTGCTCCTGATGGGAATTTAACCCTTCAGATATAGCAACCAAAGTCCATACTTTGTTGGTGTATAAGGATTCCATCTCAGATCGCTAAGCATCCAGCCATTCTTACAGAGTCACACTCCTGATGGCCAGCTCGAAACTAGATGGGTCATCATCTCATGATGCTATCCTCGCTCCCACTGTCATAGAGAAACAGAAGTATCTCTCATGTGGGTGAGGAACCCTACTAGATCGGCGGAGAGGCTGAGGTTCGTTGGAATCTACTGAATCCTATGGTTCACCAAATCATCTGCTGTAGTTTGTATAGCTGGAACCTTTCCAGTTCTACATTACAGACTTTTCCTCGAGCCTGTCCGGATTATGCTTTCAGACATAGGCCGGTCAACCCCAAATCTTAACTAGCTTAAGACATGGGCTCTTCCCTTTCCATATCACATATGAAATGGTAGGCAACTGATTTGACTGGAACCCTATTCAATAGGTATGCAACTTCATAAGTGCATAACTCCCAAAAGGAAAAAGGTAACTCAGCAGTACTCATCATAGAGCACACCTTATTGTATGGTTCCTAGGCACCCTAATGAGGTCTCACAAGGCATCAACCATGCCAATTTCAAATTTAAACGGTGCCGAGAAACCCTAGAACGGATCGTTGGCTAGATTTCTAGGCGAAAAGTAAACTAGTTAATACTTAACTATAAGAATACGGAAATACAACCTTTGTAGATCCGGTGCTCCACCTCCACGGCTCCGCAATGAAGTCCTCTCCGCTGTCCAAATCGAACCATGACTCTCACGGTGGTTTCATCGGAGAAAAGACCGGGCTAGGTCGTCGACAACGTGCCGAAGATGATCTACGTCGAAGCATCACTAGATCAAGCTCCACCTTCACCAAGCCATGAAAATTTGTGAAGGAAACACACTCTACTACTTGGCAAGAGGTAGAGGATGAAGAAATAGGAAGTGGGTAGACTTTAGAATTGGATTTCTCACTTTAATTCATCAATCACCATTGATGAAGCAAGCTTTTTCTTCATTGAAGAAGATGAAGAAGATGAAGAAAGAATTATGATAAGTTTATTGAATAGAAAAGAAAATCAATTCTTATCATAATTGTAACCATGGTAAAGTGTAGAGAGCTAACTATAGTTCAATGAATGGTTAAGGTTAATGAGATGAAGACAAAAGGGTTTCTTTGGTCAAAGCTTCATGAAGCTTCAACAAGCTTCATGAAAGAATGAAACCCTTTTGTTTTTCTTTTCTCATTTCATTTCTTTTAATCCAAATTAAAAAATAAATGAATGAATAAAAGAAAACCTTAACCATTTACTTAACTAAGGTTTAACTCTTTACACAAACCCTAGCATTATTGCATCATCAAACATGATACATCCAAGTGCACAAAAATATATCACATATACAATGTGCACATGCGAGTGAGAAAATCCATCTTAAGTGAACCGATACTAGTTAATGCAAAGTAATATATCAAATATATAATTATGCATTAAATCATTAAATCAACACTTGATTTAATGATCCGGTCATATCGCATATAACCGACTAATATCAATTGCAACAACTTATCGAATCAACACTTGATCCGATATGCCGGCTATATCGCATATAACCGATCAATGTCACATATCGCGAGAATCGAATACAGTATCACATACTGATATCATTCTCGGTCCCGCACATATCTCATATGCGCTCCTATTTCGTTTCGCTTGAGCCAGGAAACCTCTGTGTAGGACTCTAAAGACTCGTCAATACGCCGGCAGCGGATGATGATCATATCAAACATCCACAAGCCGCAAGCGGTCTGCTAAACGTAACGGCCACCCGGGTATTGAGCGATCAGAAGATCGACGAGCAAGCCCGCTCACACTCTAGTGAATCCAACCAGTAACACTACCGTACAGTCCGGTCTGATCGTCTGATATGTCGCATATCTCGCCTAGGGGTGGTAAACGTCAGACCCCAATAGCTCGATAAGTCGTGTCGATATGAGGTCTATAACAATTCGAGAAACTACTGGTAACACTTACCAGTAAATCTCAGCAACCCTGGCTAGGGATTTCCTGTTATAGCCAATCGAACACAGCGCAACATCAACCCCCTATACCGGGAGAGACGAATCCCCTCCTATCGCTCATTGCCTCCATGTGACTCGGGACTGTACCCAAAAACCACCGTTTTGCACGCCCTCTTGGACGTGGTAAGATGGAAATCAAAGCACAGTGGGAACCACACAAGACTCTATGACGATCTCGGGTCAACAGACTACTCTGTACCAGTGTCACCAGAGAACTGCCATCTGACGTTTGGTACCATCTGGGAGTTCTCGGCGAGTCCGTCCAGTGTACCCAGTCTCTACTGATCACCCGTATATCATCTCTGATGTCAAACACCAATGGATATGGGATCATCCATCGCCCATCTGTATGGGTCGAGAAGGTATACGCTAGTCTACTCTGGTATATCGATGCCCCGTCTCGATACACCCACGATAAGGGACTTTGAAGGATGTACTTATGGACTACCATGTCCCCACTAGTATGATCCTCATCATAGTCCAGATAGTCAAGTACACATCCTAAGGGCTTTAC
Organism: Agapanthus africanus; assembly: GCA_030015575.1. Classification (NCBI taxonomy): domain Eukaryota; kingdom Viridiplantae; phylum Streptophyta; class Magnoliopsida; order Asparagales; family Amaryllidaceae; genus Agapanthus; species Agapanthus africanus. Next base: position 233,480,959 of record CM057340.1, read on the forward strand.
CAACATGTAATAGAGAGACAATGAGTGTACATGTTATGGTAAAGATCAACCAGATAGCATACTATCATGTCGAGCAAGAAAGTCCTCCCTATATATGTCCCAGCATCCACTACAATATACATCCTATGTATAATAATGGCCTCTAGGGCTTACATATAACTAACAATCTCCCACTTGCACTAGGGCCATCTGATAGCAGTGGTTGTAGTATCTCATACTCAACCATCCCATAAAAATCTCCCTCTGGGAACAGGCCTTTGTGAGTGGATCCGCTGTGTTGTTCTCTGAATCTACTCTCCTAACCTCGATCACCCTGGAGATCAACTATCTCCATGATCAGGCGATACTGCCTTAGAATAAGTCTGGAACACTGATGGGACCGGCGTTCCTCGGCATGAGCCACAACTCCATTGTCTCACAATGGTAGGAACCTAGTTCATCTCATGAACCAATATACACCCAAACAGCCTCTTTGGTAGCATCTTTTGTAGCGATGTATCCTGCCTTTATCGTCTAGTATGTCACGGTGTCTAGCTTGGAACTCTTCCAGCATACCGTCCCTTTACTGAGGGTAAAGACATTGCCTGTGACTGACATTCAGTCGTCTTTATCACCCTGGAACCATTCCAGTGATTCTCCCCAGGGTCGATTGATACCATCTCACTACAGCTAGTGAGTATCCTAACATCCATTTAGATCTATCTCATAGATCCAAAATCCAGGATTTAGGAGGTATCACTTTGATCCTATATGGAGAATTATGGTGATAAGCGGAGATTGATCGAGCGTAGCATAGGAAACTCTTTCCCTATCAAGAGTATGCCATCCACGTACTCTACGAGGATCATCACCATACTCCCTACTACCTTTTTGTATATACAAGGTTCATCTATCATTCTGATGATGTCAACTTCTTTGACTAATCCATCAAAACAGATGTTCCAACTCCACGATGTCTGCTTTATCCTATAAAGCATCTTGCACACGTTTCCGCTGCTCCCACTGTCTACGAAGCCCTCTGGCTGTGTACTTATAGACGCTCTCTTCTAAAACATCATTTTAGAAAGCAGTCATGGCACCCAACCGCCAGATATCGCAGTCATGGTATGTAGCCGTGGCAAGTAGGATCTGGATGGACTTAAGCATAGCCACTTGAAAAAGTTTCATCATTATCCACGCCTGGTCGATGACAAAAAAGCTTTAACAAGTCTAGCTTTGAAAGTCTTAACTTTTCCATCTACACCAAGTAATCTTCTCAAGATATACTTGCTCCTGATGGGGATTTAACCCTTCAGATATAGCGACCAAAGTCCATACTTTGTTGGTGTACATGGATTCCATCTCAGATCGCTAAGCATCCAGCCATTCTTACAGAGTCCCACCCCTGATGGCCAGCTCGAAACTAGTTGGGTTATCATCTCATGATGCAATCCTCGCTCCCACTGTCATAGAGAAACAGAAGTATCTCTAAGTTGGGTGAGGAACCCTACTAGATCGGCGGAGAGGCTGAGGTTCGTTGGTAACTATCGAATCCTTTGGTTCTTTCAAATCATCAGCTGCAGTTTGTATAGCTGGAACCTTTCCAGTTCTACATTACAGACCTTGCCTCGAGCTTGTCCGGATTTTGCTTTCAGACATAGGCCGGACAACGCCAAATCTTAACTAACTTAAGACATGGGTTCTTCCCATTCCATATCACATATGAAGCGGTAGGCAACTGATTTGATTAGAACCTTATTCAATAGGTATGCAGCTTCTCAAGTGCATAACACCCAAAAGGAAATAGGTAGCTCAGTATTACTCATCATAGAGCACACCTTATCACATAGGGTGTAATTGCTCCACCCCGATATACCATCGTGCTATGGTGTATGCGGAGGAGTAATGCTGAGAGAGAATCTCATTCTCCTTTAGAAAAGTCCAGGATTTCCGTGCTCAAGTATTCTCCTCCTCGATCACATCAAAGGACATAATACTTATACCCTTATTGGTTCTCTACTTCTAACTTATATTCTATGAATATCTCAAAAGGTTCGGACTTGTGTTTCAACAGGAACATATGTCTGAATCTTGAAAGATTATCAGAGAATGTAATGAAGTACAAAGAACCGGTCTTGGCATGTGTAGACAGGGGACCTACATACATCAACATGTATCATCCCAAGAGTTCACTAACTCTTTCTCTGTTTCCACTAAACAGAGCTAGTGTCATTATATCTTTGTGACATGACTGGCAAGTTTCACAAGATGTAGATTCAAACTGATTTAAATATGCATCTACATGTAACTTCAGCTAGTCGGGTCACATTGATCTGACCTAGTCTACAATACCTTAAGAAGGATCCGTTCATTTCTGAACTCTTCCTCTTATGTGTGTTCCATATACTAAGAACTGTAGTTTGATTTAGAACATCAACGCTTTTAGATAACGTGCCTGAACTGATCAACTTTTGATATACGAAATGTTCAAAACATTATCCAACAATACAAAATTATATCCTTTCTTTACTAATAAAGAGACTGATATGATTTTGTATATCAGGTTCGGTATCTAATAATATTCGTTCAGAATCAATGTATTGGTAATACAGGGTGACAGTGACCAACAGACTTGGTTGCAACACTTGCCCCGTTTTCTGCCTCATGAAACTTATCACCCGTTCTCAGTTCTCTACCTTTCTGTAGCCCTATGTAACAGATTACATATTTGGGATCCTGATCTGGTATCACATACCCAGGACGTAAAGGACACTGAGAAACAGTTCTATATAATGAAGACACCCGAAGATGATGCATCATCATGCACTCTCCTCGTTTGGGCGGCACGGGAAATCTGGTATTCCCCAATTTCCTGCTCTGTCTTATAACAATTATAAGTTGGAGTGGGACCAACGTTCCCCAGCTCAGTATAACAAGCGGGTTCGGTCAAAAATCCGTATTATTATCTTGATTAAGGCGTGATATGGTCGCTACCTGGAGAGAGAGAGAAGAAAACACTCAGCGTGCGCTCTTGCAAGAATAGATTGGTTATTATTTTATCTAATCAGGATGGCTCCCACTGCTTTTTATCAAATCTTCCTTCAAACCCTAAAAGGAAAGACTAGCCGGGATTAATTACACACTACAAGTTCGCCAATCTTTCAGCCAGGCCAGTGTCGGTACTTTGAGGGAGGTCCCCCGTGCTTTCGCACGAACCTAATTAATGTAAACCTCGTTTTTCCAGAGGCGTAACCCCGTTAACACCTTTCTAGACACCTATTTGATCGGCTAATTGTAATGTATAAAACTCTCCCAGGAGTAACACTTACTCGCAGCGGGTATCGGGATCCAACTATCACATAGAAGGTATGCAATCTCATTGCAAATTTCAACACTTGAAATTCCCGATAATATTTTGCCCCTAACGTGCTATGACCTTGACGAAAGCCAACAAACCATAGCCCGCTAGTCAAGTTCAGCCCGTACATTTCTTGATTGAATTAAACCCACCCGCACGACCCTTGACGAAAGCCAACAAAGCCGCACGACTACCCTAATCCAATCGCATCGTATGCTAGCAGATAAGCAGCATATAGCTACCGCACACTGCACCTTGACGAAAGCCAACAAATGCAGCACGAATACTATATACAACTTATCTGAAATGACGGAGGGCTACGATAGGTTTTTCTGAAAACCTATTGCGTAATGAACTTGATATCGTTGTAGGATCGAATGAATTTTGAAATGGAGTGTTTTTTAGGCTTTTCTAGTTTTTCTAAAGGAGTCACTCCCGGTGAAGGGATCGTCGGTCCTTTCCTCATCGAATGAGGTGCGGGATATATCACATATATCACTGTGCAAAGCAAAAACTCTTAAAAGCAATCAAAAGACAAACCGAGTGTGTAGCATCTGCCAGTTATTGCTAAAGGAGTCACTCCCGGTGAAGGGATCTCGGTCCTTTCCTTATCGAATAAGGTGCAGGATATATCACATATACCGCTGTGCAAAGCAAGAACTGTAGCTACCTGTTTTATTTTGAAATTCAATTCTACAACATCTTAGGTTTCTTTTACTTTCATTAATCACATTAATGAAGTCCCATCATTTAAGTACCTAAACATCACAGATAAATACGACGTACACTTATGCCATCCGCATTCGCCTCGATGTCCCCTCGTGCACCGTTAGGTTAGGTAACTAACGGCAGAGCGGGGCAGGGCTAGCGCGGGTGTAAAACATAAGTAACATCTATATAATATATCATATATTCTATATACTGTATCTATCACAGAACGTCACATGATCACATCACAGATATCGCAGCAGAAGAATCATATGAAATATTGGATATACTAGGACGTCCGTGTTTTCAATACGAGCCAGTATAAAACACGGATTCCACGGTGGCGATGAATAGCCAAACCCACACCCCTAGACCCCTACGAGAGCGGCAAGCAACCCTTCCAATTCTAGAGTTAGGAGACCCGGACTCGACTCCTCGAGTTGGTCTCCCACTGGACTCCAGAACCCGGTTACTTGTGCCCTCCTCCTTGGGTCTATCCTAGTGCAGAAAAGTAAATAATATACAAATGGTGACATCATCCGCAACCTGGAAGTGCCCCAAATAAAAGAATATTACATACAAGTTTTTACATGAATGAAAATGAAAAACACTCATCTCACATAAAAACCCCCCGGCTATTCAAACACGATGATCCAATATAACATATCCAGCAACACATAACATCACATGTCATCAACGTAAGTAAATATGCGCATCCCAATTGTCGTTGGCATATAGCAACGAAACCGGCGATATCACATATTACACTTATGGTCACAGAAAAGAAAGTGTAAAACTACAACAGTTGGAATCCGCAATCACCTCAGACATCGCATGCCTGACCAAATGAATTCTTTAGACATCGCATGCCTAACAATTATAAACCCCGCATTGTAGTCTCAAAATCGAAAACTCTTTTCAATATCAAGTCGGGCAATTCAACAAGATTCCCGACATCCTGATTGAATGCTCGTCGCAAACTTTAGTCGACGGCCGCACCCCAGACGCCGTCGACGAAGTGCACCAAGGCGGAACACCACTACCGCGAGCACCCGAACGGATGCTTTCGGCGACGGGGTTCTCCTACAATCACTTGGTCGGGGCTATGGGGTGAGGCTGTCTATTAAGTTTACCCGGCGAGTATCCGCGTACCCCACGTGATTGCGACGGACTTTTGATCACATCAAAATTCCGTGGCAACCGATCAAGTGAGACTAAACTGCTATGTTTATAACATTCATTCAGTTATCTCATAACTACTTGTGAATTCCAATTATTGTATCCCATTCCAGATAAATAGAAAATGTTAAACTTTTCGATCGAACAGTCAAACACCCAAGTTTTCCCGATACAGATCAACACATGAAACAAGTCTAAAAACATTCAGTTCGTGCCTCAGTACCAACGGTCCAGCCGTAGAAGGGTCAAGCCAACGCCTCACATGTGGCACGCCGTACTGCCCCAAACCCGAAGGTTCAAAGGGCAGTTCAAGACGGTCACATAATCGAGTTAAGGTTTGTTGTCTTCTAGAGGGTCCATCGAGTTACTTGCACTACTTAGAACGTCTTTAAACCATGGAAAAATCCAACACTTGGAAATTTCCCGACAGGGGAAAAATTGGGTATTTATATCCGGTCGAACTTTTTAACATATTCAAAAATTTTCCGGAAAGCCAAATAGACAAAGTCTGATAAACCCGATCGAATCAACGAAGCTCCAAAACATCCCAGATTATTCAACTCTTGAATAAATATTAAAAATACCCAGAGAACTCATCACAGTTAAATAGGAATTACAGTGCAAAAGTCAACGCAAGAGGAGACCATGAGGCCGCGGAACAGCCGCACATGCCAAGCTCGTGCCGCGGTTCCGCGGTGGTTTAATTGAATTAGGCCCCCGTATTTCACAGTAATTCATATAAAACCCTGCTTAATTTTCTGCATATTTTTAATGTGGAAAAATGCACAGTTTTGAAAAAAGGACAGAGAGCATGGGAAAAATGAGGTTTCGGGTTCGATCGGGATTCAAACGTTGTCTAGACTTCGCCTAAGGCTCTAGCTAGGCTCTGATACCACTGTAGGGTTCCTAGGCACCCTAATGAGGTCTCACAAGGCATCAACCATGCCAATTTCAAATTTAAACGGTGCCGAGAAACCCTAGAACGGATCGTTGGCTAGATTTCTAGGCGAAAAGTAAACTAGTTAATACTTAACTATAAGAATACGGAAATACAACCTTTGTAGATCTGGTGCTCCACCTCCACGGCTCCGCAATAAAGTCCTCTCCGCTGTCCAAATCGAACCATGACTCTCACGGTGGTTTCATCGGAGAAAAGACCGGGCTAGGTCGTCGACAACGTGCCGAAGATGATCTACGTCGAAGCATCACTAGATCAAGCTCCACCTTCACCAAGCCATGAAAATTTGTGAAGGAAACACACTCTACTACTTGGCAAGAGGTAGAGGATGAAGAAATAGGAAGTGGGTAGACTTTAGAATTGGATTTCTCACTTTAATTCATCAATCACCATTGATGAAGCAAGCTTTTTCTTCATTGAAGAAGATGAAGAAGATGAAGAAAGAATTATGATAAGTTTATTGAATAGAAAAGAAAATCAATTCTTATCATAATTGTAACCATGGTAAAGTGTAGAGAGCTAACTATAGTTCAATGAATGGTTAAGGTTAATGAGATGAAGACAAAAGGGTTTCTTTGGTCAAAGCTTCATGAAGCTTCAACAAGCTTCATGAAAGAATGAAACCCTTTTGTTTTTCTTTTCTCATTTCATTTCTTTTAATCCAAATTAAAAAATAAATGAATGAATAAAAGAAAACCTTAACCATTTACTTAACTAAGGTTTAACTCTTTACACAAACCCTAGCATTATTGCATCATCAAACATGATACATCCAAGTGCACAAAAATATATCACATATACAATGTGCACATGCGAGTGAGAAAATCCATCTTAAGTGAACCGATACTAGTTAATGCAAAGTAATATATCAAATATATAATTATGCATTAAATCATTAAATCAACACTTGATTTAATGATCCGGTCATATCGCATATAACCGACTAATATCAATTGCAACAACTTATCGAATCAACACTTAATCCGATATGCCGGCTATATCGCATATAACCGATCAATGTCACATATCGCGAGAATCGAATACAGTATCACATACTGATATCATTATCGGTCCCGCACATATCTCATATGTGCTCCTATTTCGTTTCGCTTGAGCCAGGAAACCTCTATGTAGGACTCTAAAGACTCGTCAATACGCCGGCAGCGGATGATGATCATATCAAACATCCACAAGCCGCAAGCGGTCTGCTAAACGTAACGACCACCCGGGTATTGAGCGATCAGAAGATCAACGAGCAAGCCCGCTCACACTCCAGTGAATCCAACCAGTAACACTACCGTACAGTCCGGTCTGATCGTCTGAAATGTCGCATATCTCGCCTAGGGGTGGTAAACGTCAGACCCCAATAGCTCGATAAGTCGTGTCGATATGAGGTCTATAACAATTCGAGAAACTACTGGTAACACTTACCAGTAAATCTCAGCAACCCTGGCCAGGGATTTCCTGTTATAGCCAATCGAACACAGCGCAACATCAACCCCCTATACCGGGAGAGACGAATCCCCTCCTATCGCTCATTGCCTCCATGTGACTCGGGACTGTACCCAAAAACCACCGTTTTGCACGCCCTCTTGGACGTGGTAAGATGGAAATCAAAGCACAGTGGGAACCACACAAGACTCTATGACGATCTCGGGTCAACAGACTACTCTGTACTAGTGTCACCAGAGAACTGCCATCTGACGTTAGGTATAATACCATCTGGGAGTTCTCGGCGAGTCCGTCCAGTGTACCCAGTCTCTACTGAGCACCCGTATATCATCTCTGATGTCAAACTCTAATGGATATGGGATCATCCATCGCCCATCTGTATGGGTCGAGAAGGTATACGCTAGTCTACTCTGGTATATCGATGCCCCGTCTCGATACACCCATGACTAGGGACTTTGAAGGATGTACTTATGGACTACCATGTCCCTACTAGTATGATTCTCATCATAGTCCAGATAGTCAAGTACACATCCTAAGGGCTTTACCAACATGTAATAGAGAGACAATGAGTGTATACGTTAAGGTAAAGATCAACCAGATAGCATACTATCATGTCGAGCAAGAAAGTCCTCCCTATATATGTCCCAGCATCCACTACAATATACATCCTATGTATATTAATGGCCTCTAGGGCATACATATAACTAACAATTATCATATAGGGTGTGATTGCTCCACCCCGATATACCATCGTGCTATGGTGTATTCGGAGGAGTAATGCTGAGAGAGAATCTCATTCTCCTTTAGAATTGTCCAAGAATTTCGTGCTCAAGTATTCTCCTCCTTGATCTCATCATAGGACATAATACTTTTACCCGTATTTGGTTCTCTACTTCTAACTTATATTCTGTGAATATCTCAAAAGGTTCGGACTTGTGTTTCAACAGGAACATAGGTCTGAATCTCGAAAGATCATCAGAGAATGTAATGAAGTACAAAGAACCGGTCTTGGCATGTGTAGACAGGGGACCTTACGTACATCAACATGTATCATCCTAAGAGTTCACTAACTCTTTCTCTGTTTCCAGTAAACGGAGCTATGGTCATCTTATCTTTGTGACATGACTGGCAAGTTTCACAAGATGTAAATTCAAACTAATTTAAATATGCATCTTTATGTAACTTCAGCTAGTCGGGTCACATTGATATGATCTAGTCTACAATGCCTCAAGAAGGATTCGTTCATTTCTGAACTCTTCCTCTTGTGTGTGTTCCATATACTAAGAACTGTAGTTTGATTTAGAACATCAACGCTTTTAGATAACGTGCCTGATACGATCAACTTTTGATATAGGAAATGTTCAAAACATTGTCCAACTATACAAAATTTTATCATTTCTTTACTAATAAAGAGATTGATATAATTTCGTATATCAGGTTCGGTATCTAATAACATTCGTTCAGAATCAATGTATTTGGAATACAGGGTGACAGTGACCAACAGACTTGGCTGCAACACTTGCCCCGTTTTCTGCCTCATGAAACTTATCACCCGTTCTCAGTTCTCTACCTTTCTGTAGCCCTATGTAACAGATTACATATCTGGGATCCTGATCTGGTATCACATACCCAGGACGTAGAGGATACAGAGAAACAGTTCTTTGTAACGAACACACCCGAAGATGATGCATCAGCATGCACTCTCTTCGTTTGGGCGGCATGGGAAATCTGGTATTCCCCAATTTCCTGCTCTGTCTTATAACAATTATAAGTTGGAGCGGGACCAACGTTCCCCAGCTCAGTATAACAAGCGGGTTCGGTCAATAATCCGTTTTATTATCTTGATTAAGGCGTGACATGGTCGCTACCTGGAGAGAGAGAGAAGAAAACACTCAGCGTGCGCTCTTTCAAGAATAGATTGGTTATTATTTTATCTAATCAGGATGGCTCCCACTGCTTTTTATCAAATCTTCCTTCAAACCCTAAAAGGAAGACTAGCGGGATTAATTACACGCTACAAGTTCGCCAATCTTCAGCCAGGCCAGTGTCGGTACTTTGAGGGAGGTCCCCCGTGCTTTCGCACGAACAACCTAATTAATGTAAACCTCGTTTTTCCAGAGGCGTAACCCCGTTAACACATTTCTAGACACCTACTTGATCGGCTAATTGTAATGTGTAAAACTCTCCCAGGAGTAACAATTACTCGCAGCGGGTATCGGGATCCAACTATCTCATAGAAGGTATGCAATCTCATTGCAAATTTCAACATTTGAAATTCCGATAATATTTTGCCCCAAGCGATCTATGACCATGACTGAGTCAACAAATCATAGACTACAATTAAAGTTCAACCCGTCATTTCTCGATTGAATTAAACCCACCCGCACGACCCTTGACTGAGTCAACAAGGCCGCACGACTACCCTAATCCAATCGCATCATATGCTTTGCAGATAAGCACTAATCAGCTACCGCACACTACGCCTTGACTGAGTCAACAAACGCAGCACGAATACTAACTAGGACTTATCTGAAATGACGGAGGGCTACGTCAGGTGTTTAAGAAAACCTTTTGCGTAATGAACTTTATATCGTTGTAGAATCAAATGATTTTAAAAATGGAGTGCTTTTGAGGCTTTTCTAGTTTTGCTAAAGGAGTCACTCCCGGTGAAGGGATCGTCGGTCCTTTCCTCGTCGAATGAGGTGCGGGATATATCATATATATCACTGTGCAAAGCAAAAACTCTTAAAAGCAATCAAAAGACAAACCGAGTGTGTAGCATCTGCCAGTTATTGCTAAAGGAGTCACTCCTGGTGAAGGGATCTCGGTCCTTTCCTCATCGAATAAGGTGCAGGATATATCACATATACCGCTGTGCAAAGCAAGAACTGTAGCTACCTGTTTTATTTTGAAATTCGATTCTACAACATCTTAGGTTTCTTTTATTTCATTAATCTCATTAATGAAGTCCCATCATTAAAGTTACCTAAACATCACAGATAAATACGACATACACTTATGCCATCCGCATTCGCCTCGATGTCCCCTCGTGCACCGTTAGGTTAGGTGACTAACGGCAGAGCGGGGCAGGGCTAGCGCGGGTGTAAAACATAAGTAACGCCTATATAATATATCATATATACTATATACAGTATCCATCATAGAACATCACATGATCACATCACAAATATCGCAGCAGAAGAAACATATGAAATATTGGATATACTAGGACGTCCGTGTTTTCAATACGAGCCAGTATAAAACACGGATTCCACGGTCGTGATGAATAACAAAACCCACACCCCTAGACCCCTACGAGAGTGGCAAGCAACCCTACCAATTCTAGAGTTAGGAGACTCGGACTCGACTCCTCGAGTTGGTCTCCCACTGGACCCCAGAACCCGGTTACTTGTTGTTAGTTATATGTATGCCCTAGAGGCCATTACTATACATAGGATGTATATTGTAGTGGATGCTGGGACATATATAGTGAGGACTTTCTTGCTCGACATGATAGTATGCTATCCGGTTGCTCTTTACCTTAACGTGTACACTGATTGTCTCTCTGTTACATGTTGGTAAAGCCCTTAGGATGTGTGCTTGACTACCTGGACTATGATGCGGATCATACTAGTGGGGACATGGTAGTCCATAAGTACATCCTTGAAAGTCCCTAGTCGTGGGTGTATCGAGATGGGGCATCGATATACCAGAGTAGACTAGCGTATACCTTCTCGACCCATACAGATGGGCGATGGATGATCCCATATCCATTGGTGTTTGACATCAGAGATGATATACGGGTGCTCAGTAGAGACTGGGTACACTGGACGGACTCGCCGAGAACTCCCAGATGGTATTATACTTCACGTCAGATGGCAGTTCTCTGGTGACACTGGTACAGAGTAGTCTGTTGACCCGAGATCGTCATAGAGTCTTGTGTGATTCCCACTGTGCTTTGATTTCCATCTTACCACATCCAAGAGGGCGTGCAAAACGGTGGTTTTTGGGTACAGTCCCGAGTCACATGGAGGCAATGAGCGATAGGAAGGGATTCGTCTCTCCCGGTATAGGGAGTTGATGTTGCGCTGTGTTCGATTGGCTATAACAGGAAATCCCTGGCCAGGGTTGCTGAGATTTACTGGAAAGTGTTATCAGTAGTTTCTCGAATTGTTATAGACCTCATATCGACACGACTTATTGAGCTATTGGGGTCTGACGTTTACCACCCCTAGGCGAGATATGCGACATATCAGACGATCAGACCGGATTGTACGGTAGTGTTACTGGTTGGATTCACTAGAGTGTGAGCGGGCTTGCTCGTCGATCTTCAGATCGCTCAATACCCGGGTGGCCGTTACGTTTAGCAGACCGCTTGCGGCTTGTGGGTGCTTGATATGATCATCATCCGCTGCCGGCGTATTGACGAGTCTTTAGAGTCCTACACAGGGGTTTCCTGGCTCAAGCGAAATGAAATAGGAGCGCGTATGAGATATGTGCGGGACCGAGAATAATACCAGTATGTGATACTTTATTCGATTCTCGCGATGTGACATTGATCGGTTATATCCGATATAGCCGGGTTATCGGATCAAGTGTTGATTCGATAAGTTGTTACTAATGATACTAGTCGGTTATATGCGATATGACCGGATCGTTAAATCAAGTGTTGATTTAACGATTTAATGCATAATTATATATTTGATATATTACTTTGCATTAACTAGTATCGGTTCACTTTAAATGGATTTTCTCGCTCGGGTGTGCGCATTGCATATGCGATATGATTTTGTGCACATGCTTGTATCATGTTTGATGGTACATGCCTTTTTAATTAAGTGTATAGAATTAAACCTTGGTTAATGGAATGGTTAGGGTTTGCTATTTGCTTATTCATTTTATTCATTTATTTATTTATCTTTTTCTTATTGGAAAAAGGAAATGAAATGATAAAATGGTGGCATTTCTTTTGAACATTCATGAAGCTTCATGATTGCTTTGACTTGATGACCATTTTGTTTTTAGCTTAACCCTAACCATTGCATCAAACCATGATTAGTTCTCTACACTTCACTATGGTCAAGTTATGATAAGAATTGATATTCTTTTCTTTTTTAATTTGAACTTATCATATCATTTCTTCTTCTTCTTCCTTGAACTCAAGAAGAAACCTCCACTTCATCAATGGTGGATTGATGAAATGAGTGAGAAATCCAATTCTAATGTCTACCCACTTCCTATTTCTTCATCCTCTACCTCTTGCCAAGTAGTAGAGTGTGTTTCCTTCACAAGTTTTCATGACTTGGTGAAGTTTGGAGCTTGATCTAGTGATGCTTCGACGTAGATCATCTTCGGCACGTCGTCGACGACCTAGCCCGTTCATTCTCCGATGAAGCCGACGCTAGAGCCCGGATTTGATTTGGACAGCGGAGAGGACCTCATCTCGGAGCCGTGGAGGTGGAGGACCGGATCTACAAAGGTTGTATTTCCGTTCCTTTAGTAAAATAGTTTACTAGTTGCATTTTTCGCCTAGAATTCTAGCCAACGATCCGTACACTAGGGTTTCTCGGCACCGTAATTTTTGAAATTGGCATGGTTGATGCCTTGTGAGACTTCTTGAGAGTGCCAAGGAACCCTACAGTGGTATCAGAGCCTAGCTAGAGCCTTAGGCGAAGTCTAGGCGGAGTTTGAAACCCGGACGAACCGAAAACCAAACCCCAAAATAGCTCTCTGGAAATTTTTCAAATTTGTGGTTTTTTGTCAATTAAAAATGCTTAAAAAATTCAGCAATAAAATCTAAGAATTACTGTGCAAAACGTTTCCAGTGAACAGTACAAAGTGCGGCAGAACCGCGGCAGAAGCTGGGCTTCTGCGGCGGTTCCGCGGCTAAATAGTGATGTCAGCCCTTGGTTTTTGCACAGTAATTCCTGATTAATTGTTCTGAGTTTTCTGGGAATTTTAATTTGACTACAGAGTTGAGTATTCTGGGGTTGTACAGGGAATCGACGATTCGATCGGATTATCGAACATTGTCTAAGTGTGTTTTCCGGATAATTTTTTGAATATGTTAAAAAGTTCGACCGGATATAAATACCCAATCTTTCCCTTGCCAAAAATATCCAAGTGTTGGATTATTGTGTAGTTTAACGACGTTCTAAGTAGTGCAAGTAACGCGATGGACCCTCTAGAAGACAACAAACCTTAACTCGATTATGTGACCGTCTTGAACTGCCCTTTGAACCTTCGGGTTTGGGGCAGTACGGCGTGCCACATGTGAGGCGTTGGCTTGACCCTTCTACGGCTGGACCGTTGGTACTGAGGCACGAACTGAATGTTGTTAGACTTATTTCATGTGTTGAGCTGTATCGGGAAAACTTGGGTGTTTGACTGTTCGATCGAAAAGTTTAACATTTTCTGTTTATCTGGAATGGGATACAATAATTGGAATTCACAAAAGTTATGAGATAACTGAATGAATGTTATAAACGTAGCAGTTTAGTCTCACTTGATCGGTTGCTACGGAATTTTGATGTGATCAAAAGTCCGTCGCAATCACGTAGCGTACGCGGATACTCGCCGGGTAAACTTAATAGACAGCCTCACTCCATAACCCCGACCAAGTGACTGTAGGAGAACCCCGTCGCCGAAAGCATCCGTCCGGGTGCTCGCGGTAGCGGTGTTCCGCCTTGGTGCACTTCGTCGACGGTATCTGGGGTGCGGCCGCCTACTGAAGTTTGCGACGAGTATTCGATCAGGATGTTGGGAATCTTGTTGAATTGCCCGACTTGATATTGAAAAGTGTTTTCGATTTTGAGACTAAAATGCGGGGTTTATAATTGTTAGGCATGCGATGTCTAAGTAATTCATTTGGTCAGGCATGCGATGTCTGAGGTGGTTGCGGATTCCAACTGTTGTAGTTTTACACTTTCTTTTCTGTGACCGTAAGTGTAATATGTGATATCGCCGTTTCGTTGCTATATGTCAACGACAATTGGGATGCGCATATTTACTTACGTTGATGACATGTGATGTTATGTGTTGCTGGATATGTTATATTGGATCGTCGTGTTTGAATAGCCGGGGTTTTTTATGTGAGATGAGTGTTTTTCATTTTCATTCATGTAAAAACTTGTATGTAATATTCTTTTATTGGGGCGCTTCCAGGTTGCGGGAGTTGTCACCTGTTGTATATTATTTACTTTTCCGCACTAGGATAGACCCAAGGAGGGGAGCACAAGTAACCGGGTTCTGGAGTCCAGTGGGAGACCAACTCGAGGAGTCGAGTCCGGGTCTCCTAACTCTAGAATTGGCAGGGTTGCTTGCCGCTCTCGTAGGGGTCTAGAGGTGTGGGTTTGGCTATTCATCACGACCGTGGAATCCGTGTTTTATACTGGCTCGTATTGAAAACACGGACGTCCTAGTATATCTAATATTTCATATGTTTCTTCTGCTGCGATATCTGTGATGTGATCATGTGATGTTCTGTGATAGATACAGTATATAGTATATATGATATATTATATAGACGTTACTTATGTTTTACACCCGCACTAGCCCTGCCCCGCTCTGCCGTTAGTTACCTAACCTAACGGTGCACGAGGGGACATCGAGGCGAATGCGGATGGCATAAGTGTACGTCGTATTTATCTGTGATGTTTAGGTACTTAAATGATGGGACTTCATTAATGTGATTAATGAAATAAAAAGAAACCTAAGATGTTGTAGAATCGAATTTCAAAATAAAACAGGTAGCTACAGTTCTTGCTTTGCACAGCGGTACATATGATATATCCTGCACCTTATTCGATGAGGAAAGGACCGAGATCCCTTCACCGGGAGTGACTCCTTTAGCAATAACTGGCAGATGCTACACATTCGGTTTGTCTTTTGATTGCTTTTAAGAGTTTTTGCTTTGCACAGTGATATATATGATATATCCCGCACCTCATTCGACGAGGAAAGGACCGACGATCCCTTCACCGGGAGTGACTCCTTTAGCAAAACTAGAAAAGCCTAAAAAACACTCCATTTCAAAATTCATTCGATCCTACAACGATATCAAGTTCATTACGCAATAGGTTTTCAGAAAAACCTGTCGTAGCCCTCCGTCATTTTAGATAAATCCTGTTTAGTATTCGTGCTGCGTTTTTTGACCTTGTCAAGGCGCAGTGTGCGGTAGCTAACCAGTATTTATCTGCTTATGCATATGATGCAGATTGGGTTAGGGTAGTCGTGCGGCCTTGTTGACCTTGTCAAGGGTCGTGCGGGTGGGTTTGATTCAATCAAGAAATGACGGGTTGAACTTGGCTTGCGGTCTATGGTTTGTTGACCTTGTCAAGGTCATAGATCGTTCGGGGCAAAATATTATCGGGAATTTCAAGTGTTGAAATTTGCAATGAGATTGCATACCTTCTATGAGATAGTTGGATCCCGATACCCGCTGCGAGTAAGAGTTACTCCTGGGAGAGTTTTATACATTACAATTAGCCGATCAAGTAGGTGTCTAGAAAGGTGTCAACGGGGTTACGCCTTTGGGGAAAACGAGGTTTACATTAATTAGGTTCGTGCGAAAGCACGGGGGACCTCCCTCAAAGTACCGACACTGGCCTGGCTGAAAGATTGGCGAACTTGTAGTGTGTAATTAATCCCGGCTAGTCTTTCCTTTTAGGGTTTGAAGGAAGATTTGATAAAAAGCAGTGGGAGCCATCCTGATTAGATAAAATAATAACCAATCTATTCTTGCAAGAGCGCACGCTGAGTGTTTTCTTCTCTCTCTCTCCTGGTAGCGACCATATCATGCCTTAATCAAGATAATAATACGGAATATTGACCGTACCCGCTTGTTATACTGAGCTGGGAAACGTTGGTCCCGCTCCAACTTATAATTGTTATAAGACAGAGCAGGAAATTGGGGATTACCAGAATTCCCGTGCCGCCCAAACGAAGAGAGTGCATGCTGATGCATCATCTTCGGGTGTGTTCATTACAGAGAACTGTTTCTCAGTATCCTTTACGTCCTGGGTATGTGATACCAGATCAGGATCCCAGATATGTAATCTGTTACATAGGGCTACAGATAGGTAGAGAACTGAGAACGGGTGATAAGTTTCATGAGGCAGAAAATGGGGCAAGTGTTGCAGCCAAGTCTGTTGGTCACTGTCACCCTGTATTACCAATACATTGATTCTGAACGAATGTTATTAGATACCGAACCTGATATACAAAATCATATCTGTCTCTTTATTAGTAAAGAAACGGTAAAATTTTGTATTGTTGGATAATGTTTTGAACATTTTCTATATCAAAAGTTGATCTGTTCAAGCACGTTATCTAAAAGCGTTGATGTTCTAAATCAAACTACAGTTCTTAGTATACGGAACACACACAAGAGGAAGAGTTCAGAAATGAACGAATTCTTCTTGAGGTATTATAGACTAGGTCATATCAATGCGACCCGACAAGCTAAGTTCCACATAGATGCATATTTAAATCTGTTTGAATTTACATCTTGTGAAACTTGCCAGTCATGTCACAAAGATAAGATGACCATAGCTCCGTTTACTGAAAAACAGAGAAAGAGTTAGTGAACTCTTGGGATGATACATGTTGATGTATGTAGGTCCCCTGTCTACACATGCCAAGACCGGTTCTTTATACCTCATTATATTCTCTGATAATCTCTCAAGATTCAGTCATATGTTCCTGTTGAAAGATGACTCTGAACCTTTTGAGATATTCACAGAATATAAGCTAGATGTAGAGAACCAAAACACGGGTATAAGTATTATGTCCTTTGATGAGATCAAGGAGGAGAATACTTGGGCACGAAATTCTTGGACTTTTCTAAAGGAGAATGAGATTCTCTCTCAGCATTACTCCTCCATATACACCATAGCACGATGGTATATCGGGGCGGAGCGATCACACCCTATATGATAAGGTGTGCTCTATGATGAGTACTACTGAGTTACCTATTTCATTTTTGGGAGTTATGCACTTGAGAAGCTGCATACCTATTGAATAGGTTCGAATCAAATCAGTTGCCTACCACTCCATATGAGATATGGAAAGGGAAGAGCCCATGTCTTAAGCTAGTTAAGATTTGGGGTTGTCCGGCCTATGTCTAAAAGCAAAATCCGGACAAGCTCGAGGCAAGGTCTGTAATGTAGAACTGGAAAGGTTCCAGCTATACAAACTACAGAAGATGATTTGATAGAGCCAAAGGATTCAGTAGATTCCAACGAACCTCAGCCTCTCCGCCGATCTAGTAGGGTTCCTCACCCACCAGAGAGATACTTCGATTTCTCTATGACAGTGGGAGCGAGGATTGCATCATGAGATGATGACCCAACTAGTTTCGAGCTGGCCATCGAGAGTAAGACTCTGTAAGAATGGCTGGATGCTTAGTGATCTGAGATGGAATCCATATACACCAACAAAGTATGGACTTTGGTTGCTATATCTGAAGGGTTAAATCCCCATCAGGAGCAAGTATATCTTGAGATGATTACTTGGTGTAGATGGAAAGGTTGAGACTTTCAAAGCTAGACTTGTTAAATCTTTTCGTCATCGACCAGGCGTGGATAATGATGAAACCTTTTCAAGTAGCTATGCTTAAGTCCATCCAGATCCTACTTGCCACGGCTACATACCATGACTACGATATCTGGCGGTTGGGTGCCGTGACTGCTTTTCTAAATAATGTTTTAGAAGAAGACGTCTATAAGTACACAGCCAGAGGGCTTCGTAGACAGTGGGAGCAGCGGAAACGTGCACAAGATGCTTTATAGGATAAAGCAGGCATCACGGAGTTGGAACATCTGTTTTGATGGACAAGTCAAAGAGTTTGACATCATCAAAATGTAGATGAACCTTATATAAACAAAAAGGTAGTGGGGAGTATGGTGTTGATCCTCGTAGAGTACGTGGATGACATACTCTTGATAAGAAAGGAGTTTCCTATGCTACGCTCGGTCAATCTCCGATTATCACAAAGATTCTCCATATAGGATCAAAATGATACCTCCTATATCCTGGGTTTTGGATCTATGTGATAGATCTAATTGGATGTTAGGATACTCACTAGCAATAGTGAGATGGTATTAATCGATCCTGGGGAGAATCACTGGAATGGTTCCACGGTGATAAAGATGACTGAATGTCAGTCACAGGAAATGTCTTTACCCTCAGTAAAGGGACGGTATGTTGGAAGAGTTCCAAGATAGATACCGTGACATACTAGACGATAAAGGCAGGATACATCGCTACTTAAGATGCTACCAAAGAGGCTGTTTGGGTGTATATAGGTTCATGAGATGAACTATGTTCCTCCCATTGTGTGACAATGGAGTTATGGCTTATGCCAAGGAACGCCGGTCCCATCAGTGATCCAGACATATTCTAAGGCAGTATCACCTGATCATGGAGATAGTTGATCTCCAGGGTGATCAAGGTTTGGAGAGTAGACTCAGAGGACAACACAGCGGATCCACTCACAAAGGCCTGTTCCCAGAGAGAGACTTTTAAGGGATGGTTGAGTATGAGATACTTCAACCACTGCTACAGATGGCCCTAGTGCAAGTGGGAGATTGTTAGTTATATGTATACCCTAGAGGCCATTACTATACATAGGATGTATATTGTAGTGGATGCTGGGACATATATAGTGAGGACTTTCTTGCTCGACATGATAGTATGCTATCTGGTTGCTCTTTACCTTAACGTGTACACTGATTGTCTCTCTGTTACATGTTGGTAAAGCCCTTAGGATGTGTGCTTGACTACCTGGACTATGATGCGGATCATACTAGTGGGGACATGGTAGTCCATAAGTACATCCTTGAAAGTCCCTAGTCGTGGGTGTATCGAGATGGGGCATCGATATACCATAGTAGACTAGCGTATACCTTCTCGACCCATACAGATGGGCGATGGATGATCCCATATCCATTGGTGTTTGACATCAGAGATGATATACGGGTGCTCAGTATAGACTGGGTACACTGGACGGACTCGCCGAGAACTCCCAGATGGTATTATACCTCACGTCAGATGGCAGTTCTCTGGTGACACTGGTACAGAGTAGTCTGTTGACCCGAGATCGTCATAGAGTCTTGTGTGGTTCCCACTGTGCTTTGATTTCCATCTTACCACGTCCAAGAGGGCGTGCAAAACGGTGGTTTTTGGGTACAGTCCCGAGTCACATGGAGGCAATGAGCGATAGGAAGGGATTCGTCTCTCCCGGTATAGGGAGTTGTTGTTGCACTGTGTTCGATTGGCTATAACAGGAAATCCCTTGCCAGGGTTGCTGAGATTTACTGGTAAGTGTTATCAGTAGTTTCTCGAATTGTTATAGACCTCATATCGACACGACTTATTGAGCTATTGGGGTCTGACGTTTACCACCCCTAGGCGAGATATGCGACATATCAGACGATCAGACCGGACTGTACGGTAGTGTTACTGGTTGGATTCACTGGAGTGTGAGCGGGCTTGCTCGTCGATCTTCAGATCGCTCAATACCCTGGTGGCCGTTACGTTTAGCATACCGCTTGCGGCTTGTGGGTGCTTGATATGATCATCATCCGCTGCCGGCGTATTGAAGAGTCTTTAGAGTCCTACACAGAGGTTTCCTGGCTCAAGCGAAACGAAATAGGAGCGCGTATGAGATATGTACGGGAACGAGAATAATACCAGTATGTGATACTGTATTCGATTCTCACGATGTGACATTGATCGGTTATATCCGATATAGCCGGGTTATCGGATCAAGTGTTGATTCGATAAGTTGTTACTAATGATACTAGTCGGTTATATGCGATATGACCGGATCGTTAAATCTAGTGTTGATTTAATGATTTAATGCATAATTATATATTTGATATATTACTTTGCATTAACTAGTATCGGTTCACTTTAAATGGATTTTCTCGCTCGGGTGTGCGCATTGCATATGCGATATGATTTTGTGCACATGCTTGTATCATGTTTGATGATACATGCCTTTTTAATTAAGTGTATAGAATTAAACCTTGGTTAATGGAATGGTTAGGGTTTGCTATTTGCTTATTCATTTTATTCATTTATTTATTTATCTTTTTCTTATTGGAAAAAGGAAATGAAATGATAAAATGGTGGCATTTCTTTTGAACATTCATGAAGCTTCATGATTGCTTTGACTTGATGACCATTTTGTTTTTAGCTTAACCCTAACCATTGCATCAAACCATGATTAGTTCTCTACACTTAACTATGGTCAAGTTATGATAAGAATTGATATTCTTTTCTTTTTTAATTTGAACTTATCATATCATTTCTTCTTCTTCTTCCTTGAACTCAAGAAGAAACCTTCACTTCATCAATGGTGGATTGATGAAATGAGTGAGAAATCCAATTCTAAAGTCTACCCACTTCCTATTTCTTCATCCTCTACCTCTTGCCAAGTAGTAGAGTGTGTTTCCTTCACAAGTTTTCATGACTTGGTGAAGTTTGGAGCTTGATCTAGTGATGCTTCGACGTAGATCATCTTCGGCACGTCGTCGACGACCTAGCCCGTTCATTCTCCGATGAAGCCGACGCTAGAGCCCGGATTTGATTTGGACAGCGGAGAGGACCTCATCTCGGAGCCGTGGAGGTGGAGGACCGGATCTACAAAGGTTGTATTTCCGTTCCTTTAGTAAAATAGTTTACTAGTTGCATTTTTCGCCTAGAATTCTAGCCAACGATCCGTACACTAGGGTTTCTCGGCACCGTAATTTTTGAAATTGGCATGGTTGATGCCTTGTGAGACCTCTTGAGAGTGCCAAGGAACCCTACACTTGTGCCCTCCTCCTTGGGTCTATCCTAGTGCGGAAAAGTAAATAATATACAAAAGGTGACATCTTCCGCAACCTGAAAGTGCCCCAATAAAAGAATATTACATACAAGTTTTTACATGAATGAAAATGAAAAACACTCATCTCACATAAAAACCCCCGGCTATTCAAACACGACGATCCAATATAACATATCCAGCAACACATAACATCACATGTCATCAACGTAAGTAAATATGCGCATCCCAATTGTCGTTGACATATAGCAACGAAACCGGCGATATCCCATATTACACTTACGGTCATAGAAAAGAAAGTGTAAAACTACAACAGTTGGAATCCGCAATCCGCACAGACATCGCATGCCTAATCAAATGAATACCTTAGACATCACATGCCTAACAATTATAAACCCCGCATTTTAGTCTCAAAATCGAAAACACTTTTCAATATCAAGTCGGGCAATTCAACAAGATTCCCGACATCCTGATCGAATGCTCGTCGCAAACTTCAGTAGACGGCAGCACCCCCGATACCGTCGACGAAGTGTACCAAGGCGGAACACCGCTACCGGGAGCACCCAAACGGATGCTTTCGGCGACGGGGTTCTCCTACAGTCACTTGGTCGGGGCTATGGAGTGAGGCTGTCTATTAAGTTTACCCGGCGAGTATCCGCGTATGCTACGTGATTGCGACGGACTTTTGATCACATCAAAATTCCGTGGCAACCGATCAAGTGAGACTAAACCGCTAGATTTATAACATTCATTCAGTTATCTCATAACTACTTGTGGATTCCAAGTATTGTATCACATTCCGGATAAATAGAAAATGTTAAACTTTTCGATCGAACATTCAAACACCCAAGTTTTCCCGATACAGATCAACACATGAAACAAGTCTAAAAACATTCAGTTCGTGCCTTAGTACCAACGGTCCAGCCGTAGAAGGGTCAAGCCAACGCCTCACATGTGGCACGCCGTACTGCCCCAAACCCGAAGGTTCAAGGGGCAGTTCAAGACGGTCACATAATCGAGTTAAGGTTTGTTGTCTTCTAGAGGGACCATCGCGTTACATGCACTACTTAGAACGTCTTTAAACCACGGAAAAATCCAACATTTGGAAATTTCCCGACAGGGGAAAAGTTGGGTATTTATATCCGGTCGAACTTTTTAACATATCCAAAAATTATCCGGAAAGCCACACAGACAAAATTTGATAATCCGATCGAACATACGAATCCCCAAAACAACCCAGAAAATTCAACTCTTGAATAAATATTAAAAATTCCCAGAAAATCCAACACCAGAAAAGAGGAATTACTGTGCAAAAAGTGAATGATAATCTCATCAACTTGCCGCGGAACCGCCGCATAAGCTAGGCTTATGCCGCGGTTCCGCCGCTCTTTAGAGGGATCATGAGAAAATTTTTGCGCCGTAATTCTTAGAATTCCCTGATGAATTTTTTAAGCATTTTTAATATGGAAAAATCCCAGTTTTTAGAAAAAGTCCAGAGAGCATGTAAAACTTAGGGTTTCGGGTTCGATCGGGTTTCAAACATCGTCTAGACTTCTCCTAAGGCTCTAGCTAGGCTCTGATACCACTGCTGGGTTCCTAGGCACTCACAAGAGGTCCCACAAGGCATCAACCATGCCAATTTCAAAAATTACGGTGCCGAGAAACCCTAATACGAATCGTTGGCTAGAAGTTTAGGCGAAAAAGAAACTAGTTAACAACTTAACTAAATGGTAAACGGAAATACAACCTTTGTAGATCCAGTTCTCCACCTCCATCGCTCCGCGATGATGTCTCCACGCTGTACAAAATGGATCTTGGGCTCTAGCGTCGGCTTCATCGGAGAAAAAGCGGGCTAGGTCATCGACGACGATGCCGAAGATGATCTACGTCGAGGCATCGCTAGATCAAGCTCCAACTTCACCAAGTCATGAAACTTGTGAAGAAAACACACTCTACTACTTTGCAAGAGGTAGAGGATGAAGAAATAGGAAGTGGGTTCACTTTAGAATTGGATTTCTCACTCTCATCAAGTCACCATTGATGAAGTCTAGGTTTTCTTCTTGAAGAAGAAGAAGAAGAAGATGATAATATTATGATAAATTATTAAAATGGAAAGGAAAAATGAATACTTATCATAATACTAACCTTGGTTATGTGTAGAGAGCAAACTATAGTTAGGTGAATGGTTAGGTTAGGCATAAAACAAAAATGGTGGACTTATTCAAAGCTTCATGAAACTTCAACAAAGAAACAAAATTAGCCACCATTTTCCTTTTACCAAAATGAAATAAACAAATCAATAAATGAATAAATAAATTAAACAAAACCCTAACCATTTACTTAACCAAGGTTTAAACTTTACACAAACTCAAGTAAGCATGTATCATCAAACATGATACAATCAAGTGCACAAAAGTATATCACATATACAACTTGTGAACTTCAAGTGAGAAAAACCATTTAAAGTGAACCAATACTAGTTAATGCAAAGTAATATATAAAATATATAATTATGCATTAAATCATTAAATCAACACTTGATTTAACGATCCGGCCATATCGCATAAAACCGACTAATATTCAATGTATCGACTTATCGAATCAATCCTTGATTCGATAACTAGGTTATATCGCATATAACCATTCGATGCATTCATCGCGAGAATAGAATACGGTATCATATACACGCATTATTCTCGGTCCCGCACATATCTCATATGCGCTCCTATTTCGTTTCGCTTGAGCCAGGAAACCTCTGTGTAGGACTCTAAAGACTCGTCAATACGCCGGCAGCAGGTGTTGATCATATCAAACACCCATAAGCCGCAAGCGGTCTGCTAAACGTAACGGCCACCCGGGTATTGAGCGATCAGAAGATCGACGAGCAAGCCCGCTCAAACTCCTGTGAATCCAACCAGTAACACTTACCGTACAGTCCGGTCTGATCGTCTGATCTGTCGCATATCTCGCCTAGGGGTGGTAAACGTCAGACCCCAATAGCTCGATAAGTCGTGTCGATATGAGGTCTATAACAGTTCGAGAAACTACTGGTAACACTTACCAGTAAATCTCAGCAACCCTGGCCAGGGATTTCCGGTTATAGCCAATCGAACACAGCGCAACATCAACCCCCTATACCGGAAGAGACGAATCCCCTCCTATCGCTCATTGCCTCCATGTGACTCGGGACTGTACCCAAAAACCACCGTTTTGCACGCCCTCTTGGACGTGGTAAGATGGAAATCAAAGCACAGTGGGAACCACACAAGACTCTATGACGATCTCGGGTCAACAGACTACTCTGTACCAGTGTCACCAGAGAACTGCCATCTGACGTAAGGTATAGTACCATCTGGGAGTTCTCGGCGAGTCCGTCCAGTGTACCCAGTCTTCACTGAGCACCCGTATATCATCTCTGATGTCAAACACCAATGGATATGGGATCATCCATCGCCCATCTGTATGGGTCGAGAAGGTATACGCTAGTCTACTCTGGTATATCGATGCCCCGTCTCGATACACCCACGACTAGGGACTTTGAAGGATGTACTTATAGACTACCATGTCCCCACTAGTATGATCCGCATCACAGTCCAGGTAGTCAAGTACACATCCTAAGGGCTTTACCAACATGTAACAGAGAGACAATCAGTATACACGTTAAGATAAAGAGCAACCAGATAGCATACTATCATGTCGAGTAAGAAAGTCCTCCCTATATATGTCCCAACATCCACTACAATATACATCCTATGTACAGTAATGGCTTCTAGGGCATACATATAACTAACAGAACCTCTGCCACTGACGTGGGTCTAGGCCAACTCCGAACGGCCTCGATCTTCCTCGGGTCTACACATATACCATCTCGTGTAATCACGTGCCCCAAGAAGTCTACGCTATCCATCCAGAAAGCACACTTGGAGAATTTGGCGAAAAGCTGATGCCCTCTCAAGGTCTGCAGTGTAATCCGCAGGTGCTGCACGTGCTCCTCTCTACTCCGAGAATACACCAGAATATCGTCAATGAATACAATGATGAACTGATCAAGATACGGTCGGAAAATACGGTTCATCAAATCCATGAATGCTGCTGGCGCATTGGTGAGTCCGAACGACATCACCAGAAACTCGTAATGGCCGTAGCGTGTGCGGAAAGCTGTCCTAGAAATGTCCTCCTGTCGAACCCGCAGCTGATGGTAGCCTGATCGCAAATCGATCCTCGAAAAGTATCCTGCCCCCTGAAGCTGGTAGAACAAATCGTCGATACATGGCAAAGGATATCTGTTTCGCACTATAACCCTGTTCAGCTGGCGATAGTCGATACACAGACGCAGACTGCCGTCCTTCTTCTTGACGAACAGGACTGGAGCACCCCAAGGAGAAACACTGGGTCGAATAAGTCCCTTGTCCAGCAAATCTTGCAACTGACCCTTCAATTCTCGAAGTTCCGCCGGGGCCATCCGATAAGGCGGTATAGAAATAGGCCCCGCGCCAGGAATCAAATCAATACAGAACACAACATCACGCTCAGGCGGTAGCCCAGGAAGCTCGTCAGGGAATACGTTAGGGAACTCACATACAATCGGAACCTGGTCCAATGGAACATCTGTAGCTCTGGTGTCGCAAACATAGGCTAGGAATCCCTGACATCCCTTCCTCAACAGCTGTCCAGTGCGAAGAGAAGAAATCAAAATGTGAGGGGTGGCACCACGGCCCCCCTGCACAACAAAAGCCGACTCGCCGGGAAAACAAAATCTCACTGTCTTCTCGCGGAAGTCCACAGACGCATAGCACGTGGCTAACCAATCCATGCCCAAAAGAACGTCGAAGTCCAACATCTCAAGAAGGATCAGGTCGACAGGCAGATCTCTCTCGCCAATACGGACAACACAGGATCGGAACACGTGCCTAGCAACAAACGACTCTCCCACTGGAGTTGTCACAACAAGCGGCTGATCAAGCAGACCGGACTCTCTACCCAAACTCGGCACGAAGTGTGTGGATACGTACGAGTGCGTGGATCCGGGATCGAACAATACGTGTGCATCAACATAACATACTAATAAGATACCTGAGACCACCGCATTGGACGCCTGCGCATCCTGATGCGTCAACACGAAAACTCGTGCCTGTCCTCCACTTGCAACTGGCGGTCCCTTACAGCAACTGGCTGTACTCTGCCAGTGGCTGGCTGTTCTCTGCCTCGACCGCCTCGCCCTCTAGGAACAAACCCTCCGCGACCACGGTCTCTCTGTGCATGGGTCTGACGCGGAGCAACTGCGGGTACAACAGGTAACGCCTTCTGGGGTGGAGAAGGTGGAAGTATGACATGAGGTACGGCTAGCTCCCTCCTGCGCATCTCGGTACAATCTCTGACACGGTGATGAAGACGACCACATCCAAAACATCCATGGGACGACTGCTGACCCTCCTGAGGGTATGAGCTAAACATCTGACCTCGCCCCGAGTCTCTGCCACCTGTACCACGTCTATCACGACATCTGAATGGATGTCTCTGAGCTGCTATATTAGTACGAACCCTCTTCGGCTCTGGAACTTTCGAAGTCTCAGCAAGGCGCTCCTCGACTAACAGGGCTGCGTCTACCACTGCGGCATAGGTCTCATAATGCTCGGAGCTGATCGCAAGGAATAGCGGGGTAAGCAAGCCTCAGACAAATCTCTTGACTCGTATCTCCTCAGTCGCCACTAGGTACGGAGCATAAATAGATAGCTCGGTGAACAGCACATCGTACTCTGCCACTGTAATCTCCGGCGTCTGGCGTAAGGACTCAAATCTGCGTGCTCGGGCATCCCTAACACTCTGGGGAAGGAAGAGAGCAAGGAACATCGTCACGAACTCTGTCCAGGTCATAGGAGGAAGACCTGCTGCTCTGCCCTTCTCAACTGATTCGCACCATTTCTGCACAAGACCTTCCAGGAGAAAGCTCGCGAACTCGACCCATCTCGCATCTGCGCATCTGAGGGAACAGCATATCCGGGCCATCCTATCAATAAAAGACTGTGGGTCCTCTGCTGCATCTGTGCCTATGAAGACCGGAGGCTTCAGCCTTATGAACTATGATAGCGATACTGTAATCACCTCCGTGGCTGCAGGGGCAACTGGCTGTACGGTCGGTACCATCGCGGTCCTTGTGACTGGTGGAGCTACCTCAGGTCGCTGCGCTCGAAGCGTCTCAACTAGCGATCCTATCATCTGGCGCATCTCCTGCATGCTGGATCCTACCGTCTGGCGCATCTCCTGCATACCAGCCCCTAACGTGGCGATCTGATCTGTCATGGGAGGAATAGTCTGCTCGGGTACGACAGGTGCACTGCCCGGATCAGTCCTCGTCTCGGACGAGTCAACACGAATCTCGGCCCTCGCGGCCGCTCTCTGCGCCCTAGTAGTCTTTGGCGGCATAGTGGCTGAAAAGGAAAGTAGGATTCGATAAGGATACGGAAATCGAATCGCAAGAATGTATATACTCAAGAAGGAATTTAAATCAATAAGTCCTAAGGTCGCTTTGGCGGAGTACCGTATCGTGAGTATGCCGCGGAACATACGCACGCTACGCCATTCTGCTTCAGCTACCTACTCCATCATACCAGGGTCATCCTAGGAACACTCCGAAAGGTAAAACCTACGCTCAGATACCAACTTTGTCACGACCCGAATATTTCGACTCGTGACCGGCACTTAACCACGCAACGTCTACAGGCGTAACGCGACTAAGTAAGCCGAACCCAGAAATCAAAACCATTTAAAAGTAGTGAGTGTTGAAAATATTAAATTAAAATATTTAGAAAATCCTAAATAGTCTAATAAAGTTCTCTTTTAAAGTTAAATTATCCTTACAATAATTTTGGCAGCATTTCCTTTGTAAAAGTAACCCTGAAATCGGATACAAAACAGGATATAAGTGACAAGATATATCATGAATTAAAGCATTCCCAAACGGGAGAAAACACGCCCAACGGCGGTAAACAACATCACGAGGGTAATATACTATGCCATAGCGAAGAATAAGCAATAAGTAAACATCACCGACTAATAAACCGCAAATATACAGTCGGCTTCCACGAGCTCGACACCAGAAAACAAATAAAATACATCATCGTCCTCACACCGTCTCTAAATCAAGTACATATATGGTAGATGGAGAATACTAGATACAAAAGTGTGTACAATAAAAGTAACAAGATTCCACAACCAACCTAAAAGCAAATAGCACTCGCACACTGTAGTGGTATCTGTAGCCAAAGGATGCAAAAAGGCAGCCTGCCGCGACTACTCTGAGGGCAACCTGCAAAATACTGTGGCACAATGGGGGTGAGTTGCCAACTCATGAATAGAAATAACATATAAAGGTAATCGTGAGCATGCACGTACTGCGCCATTCTATCATATGCCAGCAGATGATATCAATGCGTGATAAGCAGTATGTGCAATAATCATGCAAAATGCTCTGTCAGGTAAAATAACTACAGGATGAGATACATGATAATCAAATGCTGAGCATGGGATAAACAACATCTACACGGAATATCCATCGTGGAAAATAATCGGTGCCCAAAACTGCACCCAAATCCCAAATCAACTCAGGCGCCGGCACTCTCCTCGGCCCTCAAATCCTGTAAATCTTTGAGAATCATGAGTGCCCAACATCGGCACTCAAAATATCATAAAATACTCGTGTCCAGCATCGACACGCAAATCCTCATATATCGGGCTCCGTAAGTCCGGATCAGCCCACGGGCACCATCTGCGGTATCGGCCCTCGGCCCCGGCAGTACAGATCATCCCGTATCCATCTCTCGACTCAGGTCGGTATCCTCCGGATAACCGCCAGGTCCAACCAATCACCGGTAGGTAGTAGTCCTTCCGCCGGGCTCACCGTCTAACAATACGAGTCTTCTCGCCCCGGGGTACCGTACCGGGTCCACCATGTACCCGCAATCGGTGCCTACCTCTCCTCGAATCGGGTATGCTCACACAAGCTCTCTGGAACCGAGAAAACTCATGGTGGACGCACCAAAATAACATATCAAGGGAAACCGGGTTTTTAAACAGTGCGTATTTTCTTAAAATAGTACTCCGGTTCCCAAATCCAGAAATCACATAAATCAAATCCAATGCGTAAATCCATACAACGTGTCGTATGCCACTAAGGGTGAAAGAAAGGGAGAACCGCTCATTTTAAAAGATCCCGTTTTGAAAATACCGCTTGCGGTCCCTTAGTTTTAAATCAAGTCAATATCACCCAGGTATGTAACATATGAATATGGGTATAGGTATGGATATGCAATGTATATGTACCCAAATATGAATATGTGTGATGTATATGGCACAAGTATGAATATCATGTCAAGTCACATAAGAGATAAGCTACAGCATAATGATCATGGAAATTCTACAGTGTGAGTGTCATGGCAATTACTAACGGTGTGTGTGTAACATGCCGGATAGTGCTCGTGCAACTTGAACCGTTAGTAATGGTGCAGTGTTCTATCAATTCTAGTTTATATACATATAGCAGGGAATGCGGTATGCACTAAATAATAGCCATGAACAGTCAATGTATAGAAATGTAGCTATAAGGTCCTACAGCCCTGACGTAGAACGCCATGTGGGCGATATCCCAGTAGATGTTAAATCTACTCACCGTAGTCTCTCGCTAGGTATAGCCGACAACTTGTTTCCCCTTCTGCGCGGCATCCGTCGTACTCGCCTGCGAACCTAGAATTACACAATGTATCACACATAAGCTCGAAGTCACACAAACACGACATTAAAGCCAAACTAGTAACTCGCGTCGTGAACCAAGCGCGTGTGCGCGCGATACGCTAAAACGTGTGATTACGCGCCTGAAGCCACTCCGACGCGTCGCGATACGCAAAAACCCCAAACCCACATACACGTATCACGCGTGTCGCGAAAGTTAAAATACGAGAAAATAGGTATTCACCTCCAGATTTTTATACAGAATTGAAATTACAAAAATAAATATATCATAAAACCCCAAATATCAGCAACACCAACCACCAAAACCCCAACCCAATACCCTCCCATCTGGCCGCAAATTGCGGCCAGAATGATTATTTTGGCGGCCTGGGTAGGGGGTGGGCTCCCGGGTTTGGTGTGTGCACTCCATAGCCCCTGTATATGCTACAGTAATTCCAATTTTAATTTACAGAAACTCGGGTGGCAGCAGATTTCCTCAGAGCTCAAATTCAAGTTAAAAGTCACACTTTTGCACTTAAATGAAAATTTATGGTATTTTTCTGAAATCTGAGACAAACCCAAGTCTAAAATCACCTTTATAACTCATCACCAAGCTAATCAAGCCATAAGGATATCAATTTTAACATAACTTCACTAAATCCCCTTATATAGCACAAAACTTGCATAAAAATGTGATATTTAGCCAAAATACAACAAGTTATGGAAAAAGAGGTTAAGACATGAGTTTATACCTTCTAAAGACCTTATAAAACACCAAAAGCTCTAGATCTAGCCTCAAGTATGCAGTCTTGCCACTAACACCTCAAATGAGCCATTAAACCAAGGTTTTGTGAAGGAAAAAGGTTAGATTTGTGTAGGGTTTGAATGAGGAACTAAAGAGAAGTGAAAAGAGAAGAGAACTTGGAGAAAATGGCGGGTTTTCTGCTGGAATTTTCTGCAGAAATTCTGAATGAGGGAAAGAGAGAGAAGAGGAAAAGAAAAGGGGTCAAAAAGTCAAGTTCTCACCTAACCACCATGCTTCTATACTTTAATTGAAATTTTAAATTTTAAAAAGGGTTTTGGACTTAAAAAAAGGGTAGGGATAACAATGAACCTTGCAAGAATGACAAGAAATGGTTAACATGCTAACTCTTTTAGCCTAGGTCACAAAATGCTAAGTGTGCAAGTGCACGGTAACACAAAATTTTCTCACTCAGGGTAAACATGACCAAAATAATTTATAACCCTAGAATTATATATACATATACATATATATATATATATATATATATATATATATATATATCTAAACACATCACAACATAAATTATCACTATCCAAGAAGGAAAATAAGATATCCGTTTTTATGAAAACCACGCACACTTGCTAATTAACGCGAAAACAACCTAACGAAATTTAAGGCGTTACAGTACCCAGTCACCACTGAGCACCCGTATACGATCTCGATGTCAAACATCGATGAATGTAGGAACATCCATCGCCCATCATATGGGTCTAGTATCATATACTCTAGTTTACTCTTGTATATCGATGTCCCGTCTCGATACACCTACGACTAGGGACATTCCAGGATATGCTTGTAAACTACAGATGTCCCACTAGTATGATCTCCATCATAATCACAGTAATCAAGCCTATATCCTCAGGGCTTTATCAACATGTATGAATGAATAAAAGCATGATCAAATCAACATGTCAGATAAAGAAGAACCAGATAGCATACTATCATGACGAGCAAGAATGTACACTGAATATATATATATATATATACATGTATAAATACATCCACTATCATATAATGGCCTCTAGGGCATACATATATCCAACAATCTCCCACTTGCACTAAGGCCGGTTATTGGCTTATCTCATACCCAACATCCCAAAAAGTCGCTCATGCTGCGGCTGAGAGAGGGCCTTGGTGAGTGGATCCACGGCGTTATTCTTTGTGTCTACTCTCTTAATCTCGATCTCGCGATGATCTACAATCTCCCGGATCAAATGAAAGCGCCTCAGGATGTGTCTGAATCGCTGATGGGACCTGGGCTCCTTGGCTAACGTCATAGCCCCATTATTATCACAATACAATGGTTGGAACTACTCCTACCTCCGAGACGAACTTCCTCATCCAGACGGCTTCCTTGGCGGCATCATTCGCAGCAATGTACTCAGCCTCCATCGTAGAGTCTGTAACGGTATCATGTTTGGAACTCTTCCAACTTATCGCCCCTCCATTGAGGGTAAATACAAACCCTGAGATAGATTTGCTGTCGTCCTTATCGCTCTGGAAGCTCGAATCGGTAAAAGCCTCCATTTGGAGATCTCCATTACCATACACCAAGAACAATTCTTTAGTTCTTTGCAAGTACTTAAGAATGTTCTTCATAGCTATCCAGTGATTCTCCCCTGGGTTGGATTGATACCTGCTTACAACACTAAGTGCATAAGCTACATCTGGGCATGTACATAACATCGCATACATTATAGATCCTACTGCCGAAGCATAGGGTATAATGCTCATGCGAGCTCTCTCTTCATCGGTCTTTGGACAACAGTCCTTGGAGAGAGTGACCCCATGGCAAGCGGGTAAGGCACATTGCTTGGAGTCTTCCATACTAAACCTTTTTAAGATGGTGTTGATGTACCTGGTTTGGGACAATCCCAATAACCTCTTGGATCTATCCCTATAGATCCTTATGCCCAGAATGTATGTGGCATCACCCAGGTCCTTCATGGAGAACCTTAGTGATAAGAAATATTTGACCGACTGTAGCATAGGAATATCATTTCCTATCAGAAGAATGTCATCCACGTACAACACGAGGAATGTGACAGCTCTTCCTACAGCCTTCTTATAAACACAAGGTTCATCTGGATTTTTGATGAAATCAAACTCTTTGATAACATCATCGAAACAGATGTTCCAACTCCGTGATGCCTGCTTTAACCCATATATGGATTTAAGCAATCTACATGCTTTTCCGCTGCTCCCACTGTCAATGAAGCCCTATAGCTGATCCATATAAACGCATTCTTCTAAATCTCCATTTAGAAATGCCGTTTTGACGTTCATCTGCCAGATTTCATAGTCGTAGTGAGCGGCAATAGCAAGTAGGATCCGAATGGATTTAAGCATGGCTACGGGCGAAAAAGTCTAGTCATAGTCCAAACCTGGTCTTTGACGAAAACCCTTCACCACAAGTCTTGCCTTATGGGTCTCTACCTGCCCATCTACACCAATCTTTCTTTTAAAGATCCATTTGCACCCCACAGGTTTTACCCCAGGGGGTACAACGTCCAAAGTCCATACTTTGTTGGTGTACATAGACTCCATTTCGGATCTCATGGCATCCAGCCACTTCACAGAGTCTCCACTCGTGATAGCTTGCTGAAAACTGGTAGGATCATCATCCTCTATGATGCAGTCTTCTCTGTCACCATCAATGAGGAAACCGTAGTACCTCTCCGGTGGGCGAGAAGTCCTACCAGAGCTACGGAGTGGCCGAGGTTCCTCAGTTTCTATTGCAACAGCCGGTTCAACCAAGTCGTCATTTGTAGTTTGTGTCTCTAGAACCTCTTCTAGATCCACCACATTGCCATCATCTTTATCTGTGAAAAACTCTTTTTCCAAGAATGTGGCATGCTGAGAAACAAACACCTTTTGTTCCTCCTTGTGGTAGAATAGATATCCATAAGAGTTCCTTGGATATCCCACAAAGTTACACATGACCGACCGTGTCTTGAGTTTGTCCGAATTCTGCTTTTTAACATAGGCCCGGCAACCCCAAATCTTAATTCTCTTAAGAGATGGTCTCTTCCCATGCCATATCTCATATGGAGTGGTAGACACGGTTTTGGTTGGAACCCTGTTCAGCAGAAATGCTGCAGTCTCCAATGCATGCCCCCAAAATGAGACAGGTAACTCAGCATCACTCATCATGGAACGAACTATATCTAATAGGGTCCGATTCCGTCGTTCAGACACACCGTTGTGCTGTGGTGTGTAAGGAGGAGTGAGCTGAGAGAGAATCCCATTCTCTTTTAGGTAGTTTGCAAATTCTGTACTGAGGTACTCCCCACGTCGATCTGATCGAAGCATCTTGATACTCAAGCCAGTTTGTTTTTCTACTACTTGTTTATATTCAGTGAATTTCTCGAAATTTTCGGATTTGTGCTTTAACAAAAATACATGACCGAATCGTGAGAAATCGTCAGTGAAAGTAATGAAGTAAGAAAAACCGCCTCTAGCCTGTGTAGACATTGGCCCACATACATCACTATGTATGAGTCCTAGGAGCTCGGTAGCTCTTTCTCCG
This sequence comes from Agapanthus africanus, assembly GCA_030015575.1. NCBI lineage: Eukaryota > Viridiplantae > Streptophyta > Magnoliopsida > Asparagales > Amaryllidaceae > Agapanthus > Agapanthus africanus. The sequence goes on from CM057340.1 coordinate 233,515,482, forward strand.
TGTCCGGTAAACGGAGTTTTGGTCATTTTACTCTTGATACAAGACTGGCAAGTCGCATAAAATTTATATTCAAAAGGGTTTAAATATCCATCTCTGTGTAACTTGTTTAGTCTTGTTTCGTTAATATGACCAAGTCTACAGTGCCAAAGAAAAGCTTCATCTATTTTTGAAAGTTTTCTTTTATTAGTGTGTTGTATGCTGAAAACTGTGTGTTGATTTAGGACGTATATCCCGTTATTAAGTGTACCATACCCAACCAACATTTGATTTAGGTGAATTTTCATAACATTGTTCTGCAATATAAAGTTATATCCTTCATTGTCTAACAAAGAAACAGATATTATATTACAAAGCATACTTGGTACAAAATAACATGGGTTCAAAACCAATATACACCCAGATGGCAACCCCAAGTGATACTCTCCCACTGCGACTGTATGTACATTGGAACCATTTCCAACGCGGAGAGCATGGTCACCTGTCTTCAAAACCTTGCTATTTCTCAGCCCCTGCATAGAATTGCAAATGTGAGAACCTGAACCGGTATCTTATACCCAGGAAGCAGAGTTTATTGAAAAACAGTTTTCTGTCACAAACACACCTGAAGCGGAAGCATCCCCATGCTTCTTCTTGAGATTTAAGTACTCGGTACAGTGGCGCTTCCAATGTCCTGTTTTGTGGCAATGAAAACATTCCCCTTTCCCCGATTCTCCAGCTTTGGACTTTTCCTTCCCCTTAACCTTTTTAACTCCACCCTTAGGATTGGTGGGCTTCTTCTTTTTCTTTCCCTTGGCCTTAGCCTTTGGGCGAGAAGAGGAAGATTGTCCAACAGTCAAAACGGGAGTTTTCACTGATTTCAGTGTGCTCTTTGCACTCCTTAACATATTAAGGAGTTCAGGTAGTTCCCTCTCCATGTTGTGCATGTTGAAGTTAACTATGAATTGAGCAAAGGTGGAGGGAGGGACTGCAGAATAATATCCGTATATTGTTCATTGTCCATCGTCCATCCAAGGTCCTCAAGCTATTCTATAAGAGCTATCATCTTCAGAACATGGTCTCCTACCAGTGTGCCAGGGGCCATTCGCATCTGAAACAATTTCTTTGATGCTTCGTATCGTAATACGCGGGATTGCTCTCCATACAACTCCTTTGTATGGAGGAATATGGCTTGAATGTCCATATTCTCGTGCTGCTTTTGATGTGTGTTGTCCATCGATGCAAGCGCGAGGCATTTGGTCGTGGCACAGTCAGCTTCCCATGTCTTGCGGACTTCTTTATCCGCAACTGAGGATTTTGGACCTGGGACGGGCGGGGCTGAAGCCGTAAGGACATATGATACTTTATCATAAGTCAAGGCTATTTTCAGATTCCTCAGCCAGTCTTTATAATTGGTCCCATTCAGTTTATTTTTATCTAGTAGAAGCTTGAGTCCAGTCATTGGTATCTGCCATTAAGAGAGAGAAAAGAATACACTCAGCGAAAGCTCTTGCAAAGATCAGATTGGTTATTATCTTGTCTAATCGATGTCTCCCACTTCTTTAATCAAGTTTTTCTTTCAAACCATAAAAAGAAAACTAGCCAGGATTAATTACAGTCTACAACTTCGCTAACCGTTCAGCCAGGCCAGTGTCGGTACTTGAGGGAGGTTCCCCGTGCTTTCGCACGGACCTAATTAAAGTAAACCTCGTTTTCCCAGAGGCGTAGCCCCGTTAACACCTTTCTAGACACCTAATGGGTTAACTAATTGTAAACTGCAAAACTCTCCTGGGAGCAACTATTGCCCACAGTGGGATCGGGATCCAACCATCATGTGGAAGGTATGCAATCTTATTGCAAATCTCAACACTTGAAATTCCCGATGTGATTTTTACCCCTAGCACTCGTGACCTTGGCTATGGTCAACAAATCATAAGTACTAGTCAAGTTCAACCCGTCATTTCTTGATTAATCAGACCCGTTTACATGACCCTTGGCTAAGGTCAACAAAGTCATATGCCCATCCTAATTAATCTGCATCATATGCATTGTGCTGTAAGTCCATGCTACCTCTCCCGGTACTTTCGGGAATGCGGAATTTGGTAAAAAACGATTTTTATGGAGGTGGTAACATGGACCTAAAACCCGGATCTTGGTTAAACATCTATCTAACAACCTAACTACGAGTTTCTAGCTACTCGGTTAGGGGGTTATACCTGGCTTGTCTTGAACTCCTTCGTCTTCAAACTCCGATGGTGGTCCGGATTGGCTTCTTCCCGTCGTCTCCGTACGCCGAAGATAGATCCACCTGAAAGCTCCAACCTTTGGCTCCTTCTTCGTTCTTTGAAGAAACTAGTTCACTCGGTTTGCTAAACCTTGTGAACTAGAGTGAGTAGAGAAGAGTTTGTATGGGATTTTATCTATGGTTCTTGATTCTCAACTCATGAGACAAGAGAACCATAGATTAAAGAGAGGGAAAAGGAGCAAGAGGGTGAGAGCAAAACAAGAGAGCTCAAGAACAAGAGAGAGAATGAGCAAGAAAGAATGAGCAAGTCTTTTGTCTCTCACCCTCTCATAATCCAAAGTCATGATAACTCATCATACCAAATAAGTGTTATGTGATGGCTGAAGCAACCATAACCATATCATTTCATGCACTCATTTTGCACAAATGAACAAGCAAGTAAAAGTCTTTGCCATGAAATGATGGCTATGGTTATCATGATGGTCAACTAGTCAAGCCTAGTCAACCGGTCAACAAAGTCAACAAGTCCACAAAAGTCAACAAGTCAACAAAGTCAACAAAAGTCAACAACCATGTCACCATAATACTTAATTAATATAATAGTTAATCACATAACATATTCTCATTAGGGTTGTGCAAAAAGTCAAAAGTCAACGGTCAACTGTCAACAACCCTAATGAGAATCCGCTGCCTCTGTCTTCCCGTCAACTGTGCATACACACCCGCATCCGCGTTCCGAGGAACATGAATGCAAACTGGATAAATCCAATCCCAATATGTACACCACGATCTGGCTTAAACCAAAGCCCGCTAGTGTAAACTGTCCGGACACTGTACGTGCACAAGTGCACGGATGTGACCGATCCCTGTCGCAAAACCATGCGACCTCTACTCTTTTGCCTAAAGGCGAAAAGCTTTCTGTGTGGGACTCTAAAGACTCACACTACGCTGGCAGTGGGTTTAACCACAGACCGCAAGCGGCACTAGCTGTGCGTAACGGTCCCCAGGTAGTGCCGACAAGAAGACCGACGAGGCGAAACCCATCTGAACTCCTACTGAGCCTGAATGTGACATTCTCCGTACAGTCCGGTCTGTTCGTCTGATACATCGCATGGCGGGCCTAGGGGGCGGTAAACGTCAGTCCCCCAATAGCGGTACAAGTCGTGCCGGAGCGAAGCCCAAAACACCCTGAGATAATACTGGAAGCCTACCAGTATATCTCGTTTGCCCTGGCCAGGGACTACTCGTGTAATGGCTCTCCTAGACACAGCGCGATGTCAACCCCCAATACCGGGAGAGACGAATCCTGTCTAACCGTCACTGCCTCCAAGTGCTTCGGGACTGCACCCAACTACTACCTGTTTGCACGACTCCTTTGAGCCGTGGTAGGGTAGTAATCAAAGTGCAGTGGGAACACACTCGAGGCGATGTGACAGTGTCAAGTCAGCGGACTAAGCTGTACTCATGTCACCTGGGAACTGATAACTGACGATAGGCATAATACCAACTAATCAGTTCCCGACGAGTCCTGTCCAGTGTACCCGTAACCTAACGAGCACCCGCATACTATCTCAAGTACGACGTACTGACGGCTGTGGGACAGACCGTCTCCCACACTGGGATGAGAAGCGCATGCGCTGGTCTACTCCGGAGTATCGATGCCCTGTCTCGATAGTCCTGCGACCAGGGACCTGCATAAGGATGTGCTTATAGATTACCCAGCCCCACTAGTGTGACTGCCATCACATCGCTGGTAATCAAGCAAAGATCCTAAGGGCTCCACTAATGTGTATAGGCGATATACTAAAATAAACACATGTACACATTGAAGTAGAAACAAACCAAGTAGCATACTACTATTTTGAGCAAGATTGTATATACAAGGTGAATATCCCAAGCATCCATTAAGTAATATACAAACTAGTATGATACAGTAATGGCCTCTAGGGCATATACACTAACAATCTCACACTTGCACTAAGGCCATGTACTGGCGTATCGAAGACCTATCATCTCGATCAGCCGCTCGAAATGAGTCTGGGGCAGGGCCTTGGTGAATGGATCTGCAGTGTTATCTTCTGAAGCGACTCTCCGAACCTCGATCTCCTGGCGATCCACGATCTCCCTGATCAGGTGATACCGCCTCAAGATGTGCCTGGATCTCTGATGGGACCTGGGTTCCTTCTCTAAAGCTATAGCCCCGTTGTTGTCGCAATACAGAGGTATTGGATCAACAATGGACGGAACCACCTGAAGTTCTTTCAAGAACTTCCTCATCCAGACAGCTTCTTTTGCGGCATCAGATGCAGCGATGTATTCCGCTTCCATCGTCGAGTCTGCAACGGTTTCTTGTTTGGAACTCTTCCAACACACCGCCCCTCCATTGAGGGTAAAGACAAAACCCGACATGGACTTGGAATCATCCTTGTCACTGTGGAAGCTGGAGTCAGCAAAGGCCTCGATCTGGAGGTCTTTTCCGCCATACACCAAGAACATCTCCTTAGTCCTTCTCAGGTACTTGAGAATGTTCTTTACCGCTATCCAGTGTTTCTCCCCAGGGTTTGACTGATACCGGCTTACCACACTCAGTGCATAAGCTACATCCGGTCTGGTACACAACATCGCATACATTATAGAGCCTACCGCAAAAGCGTAGGGTATAATAGACATGCGATCCCTCTCCAAATCAGTCTTGGGAGACATCTCTTTAGAGAGGGTGATCCCGTGAAAAGCCGGTAGGTTACCGCGCTTGGAATCTTCCATACTGAATCTTTTCAGTACGGTGTCGATGTACCTGGACTGGGAAAGTCCTAATATCCTCTTGGATCTATTACGATGGATCCGGATCCCCAGGATGTATGAGGCATCACCCAGGTCTTTCATGGAGAACCTGTGTGACAAGAACCCCTTGACAGATTGTAGCATAGGAATGTCATTTCCTATTAAGAGAATGTCATCCACGTATAAAACGAGGAATTTTACAGTTCTCGCTACAAATCTACTATAGATACATGGTTCATCTGGATTTTTGATAAAGCCAAATTCTTTGACCGTCTCATCAAAGCAGATGTTCTAACTCCGCGATGCCTGCTTTAGTCCATATATGGACTTAAGCAACTTGCACACCTTTCCGCTGCTCCCACTCTAAATGAAACCCTCTGGCTGGTCCATATAGACACACTCCTCTAAATTTCCATTTAGAAAAGCTGTCGTTACGTCCATCTGCCAAATCTCATAATCGTGGAAGGCAGCAATGGCAAGAAGGATCCGAATGGATTTCAGCATGGCTACTGGAGAAAAGGTTTCGTCATAGTCCAAGCCAGGTCTTTGACGAAAACCCTTTGCTACCAGCCTAGCTTTATAGGTCTCAACCTGTCCATCTACACCAATCTTCCTTTTGAAGATCCACTTGCATCCTACGGGTTTTACCCTGTCTGGAGCAATGTCCAACGTCCATACCTTGTTGGTGTACATGGACTCCATTTCGGTCCGCATTGCATCCAGCTATTTCACTGAGTCAACGCTCTGAACGGCCTGCTGGAAGCTAGTAGGCTCATCATAATCTATGATGCAATCCTCTCTATCCCCGTCTATGAGAAAACCGTAGTATCTCTCGGGCGGATGAGTCTGCCTACTACTCCTGCGGAGCGGCGTAGGAATGTCCTGTTCTTCCGAACCCTCTGGTTCCACTAAACTTTCAGTAATAGTCCGTGGTTCTGGAATTTCTTCCAGTTCTACTGCGCTCCCACTTATTTCCTTTTCCAAGAACTGGTGTTCTAGAAAGTGGGCATTACGAGAAACAAGGACTTTTTGTTCCGCTGCGTAGTAGAAAAGATACCCCCTGGTGTTCTTTGGGTATCCCACAAACTTGCACAGTACCGAGCGTGCCTCGAGTTTGTCCGCATGCTGCTTTTTGACAAAAGCTGGACATCCCCAGATCTTCAGATATTGAAGATAGGGTTTCTTCCCACTCCATAACTCATATGGTGTGGTAGGCACAGTCTTAGTGGGAACTCGGTTCAAAAGGTATGCGGCTGATTCTAGCGCATATCCCCAGAATGATCGCGGCAACTCAGCGTTACTCATCATGGACCGCACCATATCCAATAGGGTGCGGTTCCGTCTCTCCGATACACCGTTATGTTGCGGAGTGTATGGAGGAGTAAGCTGAGAGAGAATTCCGTTCTCTTTTAAATAGTCCAGGAACTCGGCACTTAAGTATTCTCCACCTCGATCCGATCTTAGAATCTTGATACTTTTGCCGGTTTGTTTTTCTACTTCATTCTTATACTCCTGGAATTTTCCAAAGGTTTCGGACTTATGTTTTATTAAGAAGACATGACCGTACCTTGAGAAGTCATCCGTAAAAAGTAACGAAGTAAGAATAACCGCTTCGCGCATGTGTAGACATTGGACCGCACACGTCACTGTGTACGAGTCCTAAGAGCTCGCTCGCTCTTACTCCGTGTCCAGTGAACGGAGTCTTTGTCATCTTTCCTTTGAGACAGGATTGACAAGTGGCATACGATTGATATTCGAACGCATTCAAATACCCTTCAGTATGTAACTTCGTCAACCTTCTCTCATTGATATGACCCAGTCTACAATGCCACAAGAAAGTCTGATTTATTTCTGGAGACTTTCTTTTGTGTGTATTCTGGACATTGAAAATCTGTGGTTGGTTCAATACGTATATACCATTACTCAATGTACCTGACCCAATCAAAACTTGATTAAGGTGAATGTTTACAACATTACTTACAAACGCAAATTCATAACCTTCTTTAGAAACTAAAGATACAGAAATGATATTACAAGTTGCGTTGGGTACAAAAAAGCAATTACGCAAAACCAAAACATGTCCATCTGACATTCCCAGGTGATAGTCCCCCACGGCTTTAGCATCCATGCTAGCTCCGTTCGCAACTCTGAGGGTCATGTCACCTGCCTTCAAAACCCTACGGTTTCTCAACGCCTGCAAAGAATTACAGATATGAGATCCTGATCCGGTATCCAATACCCAGGAAGTAGAGTTTATTGAAAGACAGTTTTCAATAACATACACACCTGAAGCTGAAGCTGCAACCTACTTTAATTCCTGTGTCCTGGCTTTCCAAGCCCTGCAATCATTCTTCCAATGACCTTTCTTATGACAATAGAAGCATTCTTCCTTATCCACAAGCTTCCCCGCTTTCTTTGTTGCTTTAGCTTTTCCCTTCGTATCCACTTTACTAACACCGCCCCTTGGTTTGGCGGGGGCTTTCTTCTTCTTTCCCTTGGCTTTCGCCTTAGACCTAGAAGAAGATGATCCTCCTACAAACAAAGTGGATGTTTCCCTACCTTTCTGTAGGGTGCCCTTTGTAAGTCCATGCTACCTCTCCCGGCACTTTCGGGAATGCGGAATTTGGTAAAAAACGATTTTTACGGAGGTGGTAACATGGACCTAAAACCCGGATCTTGGTTAAACATCTATCTAGCAACCTAACTATGAGTTTCTAGCTACTCGGTTAGGGGGTTATACCTTGCTTGTCTTGAACTCCTTTGTCTTCAAGCTCCGATGGTGGTCCGGAATGGCTTCTTCTCGTCGTCTCCGTACGCCGAAGATAGATCCACCTGAAAGCTCCAACCTTTAGCTCCTTCTTCGTTCTTTGAAGAAACTAGTTCACTTGGTTTGCTAAACCTAGTGAACTAGAATGAGTAGAGAAGAATTAGAATGGGATTTTATCTATGGTTCTTGATTCTCAACTCATGAGACAAGAGAACCATAGATTAAAGAGAGGGAGCAAGAGCAAAAGGGTGAGAGCAAAATGAGAGCTCAAGAACAAGAGAGAGAATGAGCAAGAAAGAATGAGGCTCTCTTTTGCCTTTCATCTTCTCATAACCCAAAGCAATCATAACTCATCATACTAACAAAAATCTTATGTGATGGTTGAAGCAACCATAACCATATCATTTCATGCACTCATTTTACACAAATGAGCAAGCAAGTAAAAGTCTTTGCCATGAAATGATGTCTAAGGTTATCATGATAGTCAACTAGTCAAGCCTAGTCAACCGGTCTACAAAGTCAACAAGTCAACAAAAGTCAACAAGTCAACAAAAGTCAACAACCATGTCACCATAATACTTAATTAATATAATAGTTAATCACATATCATATTCTCATTAGGGTTGATCAAAAGGTCATTAGTCAACGGTCAACTGTCAACAACCCTAATGAGAATCCACTGGCTCTGTCTCCCTGTCAACTGTGCATACACACCCGCATCCGCGTTCCGAGGAACACGAATGCAAACTGGATAAATCCAATCCCATAAGGTACACTAGGATCTGGCTTAAACCAAAGCCCGCTAGTGTAAACTGTCCGGACACTGTACGCGCACAAGTGCACGGATGTGACCGAACCCTGTCGCAAAACCATGCGACCTGTCGCAATACCATGCGACCTCTACTCTTTTGCCTAAAGGCGAAAAGCTTTCTGTGTGGGACTCTAAAGACTCGACACTACGCTGGCAGTGGGTTTAACCACAGACCGCAAGCGGCACTAGCTGTGCGTAATGGTCCCCAGGTAATGCCGACAAGAAGACCGACGAGGCGAAACCCATCTGAACTCCTACTGAGCCTGAGTGTGACATTCTCCGTACAGTCCGGTCTGTTCGTCTGATACATCGCATGGCGGGCCTAGGGGGCGGTAAACGTCAGTCCCCCAATAGCGGTACAAGTCGTGCCGGAGCGAAGCCCAAAACACCCTGAGATAACACTGGAAACCTACCAGTATATCTCGTTTGCCCTGGCCAGGGACTACTCGTGTAATGGCTCTCCTAGACACAGCGCGATGTCAACCCCCAATACCGGGAGAGACGAATCCTGTCTAACCGTCACTGCCTCCAAGTGCTTCGGGACTGCACCCAACCACTACCTGTTTGCACGACTCCTTTGAGCCGTGGTAGGTAGTGATCAAAGTACAGTGGGAACACACTCGAGGCGAAGTGACAGTGTCAAGTCAGCGGACTAAGCTGTACTCATGTCACCTGGGAACTGATAACTGACGATAGGTATAATACCAACTAGTCAGTTCCCGACGAGTCCTGTCCAGTGTACCCGTAACCTAACGAGCACCCACATACTATCTCAAGTACGACGTACTGACGGCTGTGGGACAGACCATCTCCCACACTGGGATGAGAAGCGCATGCGCTGGTCTACTCCGGAATATCGATGCTCTGTCTCGATAGTCCTGCGACCAGGGGCCTGCATAAGGATGTGCTTATAGATTACCCAGCCCCACTAGTGTGACGGACATCACATCGCTGGTAATCAAGCAAAGATCCTAAGGGCTCTACTAATGTGTATAGGCGATATACAAAAATAAACACATGTACACAATGAAGTAGAAACAAACCAAGTAGCATACTACTATTTTGAGCAAGATTGTATATACAAGGTGAATATCCCAAGCTTCCATTAAGTAATATACAAACTAGTATGATACAGTAATGGCCTCTAGGGCATATACACTAACAATCTCCCACTTGCACTAAGGCCATGTACTGGCGTATCGAAGACCTATCATCTCGATCAGCCGCTCGAACTGAGTCAGGGGCAGGGCCTTGGTGAATGGATCTGCAGTGTTATCCTCTGAAGCGACTCTCCGAACCTCGATCTCCTGGCGATCTACGATCTCCCTGATCAGGTGATACCGCCTCAAGATGTGCCTGGATCTCTGATGGGACCTGGGTTCCTTTGCTAAAGCTATAGCCCCGTTGTTGTCGCAATACAGAGGTATTGGATCAACAATGGACGGAACCACCTGAAGTTCTTTCAAGAACTTCCTCATCCAGACAGCTTCTTTTGCGGCATCAGATGCAGCGATGTATTCCGCTTCCATCGTCGAGTCTGCAACGGTTTCTTGTTTGGAACTCTTCCAACACACCGCCCCTCCATTGAGGGTAAAGACAAAACCCGACATGGACTTGGAATCATCCTTGTCACTGTGGAAGCTGGAGTCAGCAAAGGCCTCAATCTGGAGGTCTTTTCCGCCATACACCAAGAACATCTCCTTAGTCCTTCTCAGGTACTTGAGAATGTTCTTTACCGCTATCCAGTGTTTCTTCCCAGGGTTTGACTGATACCGGCTTACCACACTCAGTGCATAAGCTACATCCGGTCTGGTACACAACATCGCATACATTATAGAGCCTACTGCAGAAGCGTAGGGTATAATAGACATGCGATCCCTCTCCAAATCAGTCTTGGGAGACATCTCTTTAGAGAGGGTGATCCCGTGACAAGCCGGTAGGTTACCGCGCTTGGAATCTTCCATACTGAATCTTTTCAGTACGGTGTCGATGTACCTGGACTGTGAAAGTCCTAATATCCTCTTGGATCTATCACGATGGATCCGGATCCCCAGGATGTAAGAGGCATCACCCAGGTCTTTCATGGAGAACTTGTGTGACAAGAACCCCTTGACAGATTGTAGCATAGGAATGTCATTTCCTATTAAGAGAATGTCATCCACGTATAAAACGAGGAATACTACAGTTCTCGCTACAAATCTACTATAGATGCATGGTTCATCTGGATTTTTGATAAAGCCAAATTCTTTGACCGTCTCATCAAAGCATATGTTCCAACTCCGCGATGCCTGCTTTAGTCCATAGATGGACTTAAGCAACTTGCACACCTTTCCGCTGCTCCCACTCTGAATGAAACCCTCTGGCTGGTACATATAGACACACTCCTCTAAATTTCCATTTAGAAAAGCTGTCTTTACGTCCATTTGCCAGATCTCATAATCGTGGAAGGCAGCAATGGCAAGAAGGATCCGAATGGATTTCAGCATGGCTACTGGAGAAAAGGTTTCGTTGTAGTCCAAGCCAGGTCTTTGACGGAAACCTTTTCCTACCAGCCTAGCTTTATAGGTCTCAACCTGTCCATCTACACCAATCTTCCTTTTGAAGATCCACTTGCATCCTACGGGTTTTACCCCGTCTGGAGCAATGTCCAACGTCCATACCTTGTTGGTGTACATGGACTCCATTTCGGTCCGCATTGCATCCAGCCATTTCACTGAGTCAACGCTCTAAACGGCCTGCTGGAAGCTAGTAGGCTCATCATAATCTATGATGCAATCCTCTCTATCCCCGTCTATGAGAAAACCGTAGTATCTCTCGAGCGGATGAGTCTGCCTACTACTCCTGCTGAGCGGCGTAGGAATGTCCTGTTCTTCCGAACCCTCTGGTTCCACTAAACTTTCAGTAATAGTCCGTGGTTCTGGAATTTCTTCCAGTTCTACTGTGCTCCCACTTATCTGGGTTTCCAAAAACTCAGTTTCCAAGAAGTAGGCATGACGAGAAACAAGAACTTTTTGTTCCTCTTCACAGTAGAAGAAATATCCTTTGGAGTTCTTCGGATACCCCACAAACTTGCACTGTACCGAGCGTTCCTCGAGCTTGTCCGCATGCTGCTTTTTGACAAAAGCTGGACATCCCCATGTCTTAATGTGCTTAAGATAGGGTCTCTTCCCACACCACATCTCATATGGTGTAGTAGGCACGGTCTTAGTAGGAACTCGGTTCAAAAGGTATGCTGCTGATTCTAGCGCATATCCCCAGAATGATCGCGGTAACTCAGCGTTACTCATCATGGACCGCACCATATCCAATAGGGTGCGGTTCCGTCTCTCCGATACACCGTTATGTTGCGGGGTGTATGGAGGAGTAAGCTGAGAGAGAATTCCGTTCTCTTTTAAATAGTCCAGGAACTCGTCACTTAAGTATTCTCCACCTCGATCCGATCTTAGAATCTTAATACTTTTGCCGGTCTGTTTCTCTACTTCATTCTTATACTCCTGGAATTTTCCAAAGGCTTCGGACTTATGTTTCATTAAGAAGACATAACCGTACCTTGAGAAGTCATCCGTAAACGTAATGAAGTAAGAATGTCCGCTTCGCGCATGTGTAGACATTGGACCGCACACGTCACTGTGTACGAGTCCCAAGAGCTCGCTCGCTCTTACTCCATGTCCAGTAAACGGAGTCTTTGTCATCTTTCCTTTGAGACAAGATTGACAAGTGGCATACGATTGATATTCGAACGCATTCAAATATCCCTCTGTATGTAACTTAGTCAACCTTCTCTCATTGATGTGACCCAGTCTACAATGCCACAAGAAAGTCTGATTTATTTCTGGAGACTTTCTTTTGTGTGTATTCTGGACATTGAAAATCTGTGGTTGGTTCAATACATATATACCATTACTCAATGTACCTGACCCAATCAAAACTTGATTAAGGTGAATGTTTACAACATTACTTACAAACGCAAATTCATAACCTTCTTTAGAAACTAAAGATATAGAAATGATATTACAAGTTGCGTTGGGTACAAAAAAGCAATTACGCAAAACCAAAACATGTCCATCTGACATTCCCAGGTGATAGTCCTCCACGGCTTTAGCATCCATGCTAGCTCCGTTCGCAACTCTGAGGGTCATGTCACCTGCCTTCAAAACCCTACGGTTTCTCAACGCCTGCAAAGAATTACAGATATAAGATCCTGATCCGGTATCCAATACCCAGGAAGTAGAGTTTATTGAAAGACAGTTTTCAATAACATACACACCTGAAGCTGAAGCTGCAACCTGCTTCAATTCCTGTGTTCTGGCCTTCCAGGCCCTGCAATCATTCTTCCAGTGTCCTTTCTTATGACAATAGAAGCATTCTTCCTTATCCACAAGCTTCCCCGCTATCTTTGTTGCTTTACCTTTTCCCTTCGTATCCACTTTACTAACACGGCCCCTTGGTTTGGCGGGGGCCTTCTTCTTCTTTCCCTTGGCTTTCGCCTTGGACCTCGAAGAAGATGATCCTCCTACAAACAAAATGGATGTATCCCTACCTTTCTGTTGGGTGCCCTCTGCGCTCCTCAGCATGTTGAGGAGCTCTGAAAGTTCAACCTCTTTTTCTTGTAAGTTGAAGTTCAGTATAAACTGGGCGTAAGTGGAAGGAAGGGACTGGAGAACTATATCCGTATATAGCTCACTCTCCAATGTGATCCCTAGGTCCGCGAGCTCCTCAATGTAGCCGATCATCTTTAGCACGTGCTCGGCTACTGATGATCCGACGGCCATTCTTGTCGAAAATAACTTTTTCGACGCTTCGTATCTAGCGATACGAGATTGATCTCCATACAGTTCTTTTGTATGAAGCAATATGGATTCCATGTCCATATTCTCGTGCCTCCTCTGATGTTCGTTGTCCATCGAGGCAAGCAGGAGGCATTTGGCCTTCGCGCTATCAATCTCCCAAGTCTTGCGGATTTCCTTATCCGCGACGCTGGAAGTTGGACCAGGGACAGGGGGAGCTTTGGTGGTAAGAAGATACCCCAGCTTGTCGTAAGTGATTGCTATCTTGACATTCCTGAGCCAATCTTTGTAGTTTGGCCCTGTCAGTTTGTTTTTATCTAGGAGTAACTTAAGTCCAGTCATGTCGATTGGTCGCTGCAATTAGGAGAGAGAAGAAGAAACACTCAGCATGATGCTCTTGCAAGTTTAGAGTGGTTTTTAGTTTGTCTAAACAGGATGGCTCCCACTGTTTCTCGAATCCCTCCTCAAACCATAAAGGAAGAATTAGTCAGGATCAATCCCACCGTACAATACTTGCTTAACCGTTCAGCCAGGCCGGTGTCGGTACTTCGAGGGAGGTTTTCCAACGCTTTCGCGAAGTTCCTTAATTAAAGAACCTCTTTTCCCTGGGGGCGTAGCCCCGCTAACACCTTTCTAGGCACCTACTAGGTTTATAGCATTGATCGTTAAGTGAGAAATTTCCCGAGGAGTAGCATATACTCACAGTAGGATCGGGATCCAAATATCATCGCATGACGAAACTGAAGGAATCCTACCAGAATCATCATACTCCAAATGGTATGCAAATCTAGCAAGTTTCAGTACTTATGAAACTCCCGATGTGGATTTTTGCCCCATGCTCTTATGACCTTGACTTTGGCCAACAAATCATAAGCCACATGTCAAGTTCTGCCCGTCGTTCTCCAGGTTAATTTGAATCCACCCGCACCTACCCTTGACTTTGGCCAACAAGGCAGTACGACTGTTCCAAACCAACGCATCTATCTATGCTGCACATGAATACTCAATAGCTACCAATCACTGTGCCTTGACTTTGGCCAACAAACACAGCTTGAATACTATTGACTATTCATGTGAAACGACGGAGGGCTACGGATGGTTTTGGCAAAACCGTCAACGTAGTGAACTTGATTTGGTCGATGGAACGAGATAGCTTTTAAAAGGAGTGGCTCAAGCTCCGCATTTAAAAGTTGTTTTGAAAAGAACCGAGTGGTTTTTCGAAAGTGTTCCAACGACTTTAACTTGGTTTATTATCTTGCATTAGTTCTTTTAATGCGTGATATTCTTGCATTAGTTCTTTTAATGCGTCCCATCATTTAATCCTACCATTGCAGAAAACAACCAAAATATGACGTACGCTTATGCCATTCGCATTCGCCACGGGGCCCCGTCATTACCCGTTAGGTTACTTAACTAACGACAGAGCGGGGGCTGGGCTAGCGCGTCTGTAAAACATAAGCAACGCCTAAATAATATCATATATAGATATACTGCAATGATAAACATTTCAGATCACAGATGAATACATTGGATATACTAGGAATCTGTAATTCGCACGAGCCTGTAACGACAAACAGATTACACGGTCGCGGTGAATAGCCAAAACCCCACCCAAGACCCCTACGGGTGCGGCAAACTACCCGCCAAGTACCCGAAGCGTAGTAACCTCCCTCATCTCCATGAGTAGGCCACTCGACACTTCGGCATACCCGGTAGTTTGTACACCCCCTCCATGGGTCTATCCTAGGAGCAAAAACAGTAAAAAGAAATTATACAATGACGGCTACAACCCCGACCCGGTTGTGCGGCCATACAAATAATTATTACATCAATTTACAAATTTACATGAATTGAAAGAAAAGAAAACTCTCGTCTCACAACCCCCGGCTATTCACCCGCGACAATCCAACATATTCATATCCACATTCCAGCAACATTACAGATCACAGATTTGTATAACCCCCACTAATCGACATATAGCGATTAGTAGACGTTCAATACAAATATCACATTACAGAAAACCCGTTATCTTAAGTCTTTTAGAAGTTCGATAAAAAATACGGATTTTCGGGACCCCAAAATAAAATTTTCGTTCTGGAAAATCTGGGCAGAAAATATATATTCCAAAAATCCCAAAATACCCCAAAGAGTAAACTGCAAAAAAGAAAACCCTTGACCGAGTCAACTCGGCCGCGTTTCCGCGGCGGGAGCGTGCTCCCGCCGCGGAAACGCGGCGCTTTGATCGAGTCAGGGGCCCAAATTTTTGCAGTTTCTTTAAAAAAGCCTGAGTCGATTTTAGGTGTGTTCCAAATAATTTTTCCAGTACTTTTGAAATCGACAGAAAGTTGAAAATTCATGGGTTCGTTTTTGGGACTTTTTCTTTGATCGATCTTCTAGTTACTTGCTAACTTGTTAGATAGAGTTTAACTAGGCTCTGATACCACTGTAAGTCCATGCTACCTCTCCCGGCACTTTCGGGAATGCGGAATTTGGTAAAAAACGATTTTTACGGAGGTGGTAACATGGACCTAAAACCCGGATCTTGGTTAAACATCTATCTAGCAACCTAACTACGAGTTTCTAGCTACTCGGTTAGGGGGTTATACCTTGCTTGTCTTGAACTCCTTCGTCTTCAAGCTCCGATGGTGGTCCGGAATGGCTTCTTCTCGTCGTCTCCGTACGCCGAAGATAGATCCACCTGAAAGCTCCAACCTTTAACTCCTTCTTCGTTCTTTGAAGAAACTAGTTCACTTGGTTTGCTAAATCTAGTGAACTAGAATGAGTAGAGAAGAATTAGAATGGGATTTTATCTATGGTTCTTGATTCTCAACTCATGAGACAAGAGAACCATAGATTAAAGAGAGGGAGCAAGAGCAAAAAGGTGAGAGCAAAAGGAGAGCTCAAGAACAAGAGAGAGAATGAGCAAGAAAGAATGAGGCTCTCTTTTGTCTTTCACCCTCTCATAACCCAAAGCAATCATAACTCATCATACTAACAAAAGTCTTATGTGATGGTTGAAGCAACCATAACCATATCATTTCATGCACTCATTTTACACAAATGAGCAAGCAAGTAAAAGTCTTTTCCATGAAATGATGGCTATGGTTATCATGATGGTCAACTAGTCAAGCCTAGTCAACCGGTCAACAAAGTCAACAAGTCAACAAAAGTCAACAAGTCAACAAAGTTAACAAAAGTCAACAACCATGTCACTATAATACTTAATTAATATAATAGTTAATCACATATCATATTCTCATTAGGGTTGATCAAAAGGTCAATAGTCAACGGTCAACTGTCAACAACCCTAATGAGAATCCACTGCCTCTGTCTCCCTGTCAACTGTGCATACACACCCGCATCCGCGTTCCGAGGAACACGAATACAAACTGGATAAATCCAATCCCATAAGGTACACTAGGATCTGGCTTAAACCAAAGCCCGCTAGTGTAAACTGTCCGGACACTGTACGCGCACAAGTGCACGGATGTGACCGAACCCTGTCGCAAAACCATGCGACCTGTCGCAATACCATGCGACCTCTACTCTTTTGCCTAAAGGCGAAAAGCTTTCTGTGTGTAAGTCCACGTTGCGACCCCCGGTTCTTACGGGGAGGCGGAAACGGTATAAAAATCAAATTTTTAGCGCATGGGGCAACATGGACTAACAAAGTCGGGATCTTTTCCTAAACTAAAACTAGCAAACTTGATAAAGAGAGTTAGCTAATCGGAAAGATGGTTATACCTAAACTTGAACTCCTTCTTCTTCAAACTTTGTAGAGGTTGATGGTTCTCTTCTCGTCGCCTTCTTCCGTCGAAGATGGATCCACCTGAGGGTTCAACCTTCGGGCTCTTTCTCGAACTTTGAGTGAACTAGAATCTCCGGCTTGCTAAACCCTAGATCCTAGAGTGAGTAGAGAGTGTCTAAGGGGTTCTTTTCTTTTAAGGAGAGGGATTCTCAACACATGAGAAGGATTCTCCTTTGGCTAGAGGAAGAAGAAGATGAAGTGAGGAGAGAGAAGCTAAATGATAGAATGAGCTCTTTTCTTTTGCAACCATAACTAAAAGAAAAGGAATTATCTAATTAATAATAATAAATCAAAAATGAAATAGTTGATGGTTGTATTTGGAATGACCGCTATCATAACTTTCAATAAATGAGTGTAAGCATGAATCAAGGAGAATCCTTTCAAAGCATGATGGTGGTCAACATTCAACCATGGTCAACAAGTCAACCATGGTCAACAAGTCAACAAAATCAACCATAATAATATTTCATTTAATTACTATTATTAATTGATATTTCATAAATCTATTAGGGTTTGGAAAATGACGACTGTCAACTGTGCATACGCACCCGTTCCGAAACCCTAATGAAATACCTCATCCTCCGCCTCAAGCAACTGTGCATACACACCTGCATTCTCGTTCCGAGGAACAAGAATACCGAGATATAAAAGCAACCCCAAAACATATACCAGTATCCGGCTCAAACCAGAGCCCGCTGGCAATATCCGTCCGGACTCCAAACGTGCACAAGTGCGCGGATGAGAACGAACCCTGTCGCAAAACCATGCGACCTCTACTCTGTTTTGCCCAGAGGCGAATACCCTCTGTGTGGGACTCTAAAGACTCGACACTACGCTGGCAGTGGGTTTAACCACAGACCGCAAGCGGCACTAGCTGTGCGTAACGGTCCCCAGGTAGATGCCGACAAGAAGGCTGACGAGGAGAACCCCATCTGAACTCCTACTGAGTCTGAATGTGACATTCTCCGTACAGTCCGGTCTGTTCGTCTGATACATCGCATGTCGGGCCTAGGGGCGGTAAAACGTCAGTCCCCCAATAGCGGTACAAGTCGTGTCGGAGTGAAGCCCAAAACACCCTGAGATAACACTGGAAGCCTACCAGTATATCTCGCTTGCCCTGGCCAGGGACTACTTGTGTAATGGCTCTCCTAGACACAGCGCGATGTCAACCCCCAATACCGGGAGAGACGAATCCTGTCTAACCGTCATTGCCTCCAAGTGCTTCGGGACAGCACCCAACCACTACCTGTTTGCACGACTCCTTTGAGCCGTGGTAGGGTAGTGATCAAAGTGCAGTGGGAACACACTCGAGGCGAAGTGCCAGTATCAAGTCAGCGGACTAAGCTGTACTCATGTCACCTGGGAACTGATAACTGACGATAGGTATAATACCAACCTTTCAGTTCCCGACGAGTCCTGTCCAGTGTACCCATAACCTAACGAGCACCCGTATACTATCTCCAGTACGACGTACTGATGGCTGTGGGATAGACCATCTCCCACACTGGGATGAGAAGCGCATACGCTAGTCTACTCCGGAGTATCGATGCCCTGTCTCGATAGTCCTGCGACTAGGGACCTGTATAAGGATGTGCTTATAGATTACCCAGCCCCCACTAGTGTGACTGCCATCACAACGCTGGTAATCAAGCAAAGACCCTAAGGGCTCCACTAATGTGTATAGCTGATATCGCAAAATAAACACATGTACACATTGAAGTAGAAACAAACCAAGTAGCATACTACTATATTGAGCAAGATTGTTTATACAAGGTGAATATCCCAAGCTTCCATTAAGTAATATACAAACTAGCATGATACAGTAATGGCCTCTAGGGCATATACACTAACAACCTCCCACTTGCACTAAGGCCATGTACTGGCGTATCGAAGACCTATCATCTCGATCAGCCGCTCGAACTGAGTCTGGGGTAGGGCCTTTGTGAATGGATCTGCAGTGTTTTCTTCTGAAGCAACCCTCCGAACCTCGATCTCATTGCGATCCACGATCTCCCTGATCAGGTGATACCACCTCAAGATGTGCCTGGATCTCTGATGGGACCTGGGTTCCTTTGCTAAAGCTATAGCCCCGTTGTTGTCGCAATACAGAGGTATTGGGTCAACAATGGACGGAACCACCTAAAGTTCTTTTAAGAACTTCTTCATCCAGACAGCTTCTTTTGCGGCATCAGATGCAGCAATGTATTCCGCTTCCATCGTCGAGTCTGCAACGGTTTCCTGTTTGGAACTCTTCCAACACACCGCCCCTCCATTGAGGGTAAAGACAAAACCCGACATGGACTTGGAATCATCCTTGTCACTATGGAAGCTGGAGTCAGCAAAGGCCTCGATCTGGAGGTCATTTCCGCCATACACCAAGAACATCTCCTTAGTCCTCCTCAGGTACTTGAGAATGTTCTTTACTGCTATCCAGTGTTTCTCCCCAGGGTTTGATTGATACCGGCTTACTACACTCAGTGCATAAGCTACATCCGGTCTGGTACACAACATCGCATACATTATAGAGCCTACTGCAGAAGCGTAGGGTATAATAGACATGCGATCCCTCTCCAAATCAGTCTTGGGAGACATCTCTTTAGAGAGGGTGATCCCGTGACAAGCCGGTAGGTTACCGGCTTGGAATCTTCCATACTGAATCTTTTCAGTACGGTGTCGATGTACCTGGACTGTGAAAGTCCTAATATCCTCTTGGATCTATCACGATGGATCCGGATCCCCAGGATGTAAGAGGCATCACCCAGGTCTTTCATGGAGAACCTGTGTGATAAGAAACCCTTGACAGATTGTAGCATAGGAATGTCATTTCCTATTAAGAGAATGTCATCCACGTATAAAACGAGGAATACTACAGTTCTCGCTACAAATCTACTATAGATGCATGGTTCATCTGGATTTTTGATAAAGCCAAATTCCTTGACCGTCTCATCAAAACAGATGTTCCAACTCCGCGATGCCTGCTTTAGTCCATAGATGGACTTAAGCAACTTGCACACCTTTCCGCTCCTCCCACTCTGAATGAAACCCTCTGGCTGATCCATATAGACACACTCCTCTAAATTTCCATTTAGAAAAGCGGTTTTTACGTCCATATGCCAAATCTCATAATCGTGGAAGGCAGCAATGGCAAGAAGGATCCGAATGGATTTCAGCATAGCCACTGGAGAAAAGGTTTCGTCATAGTCCAAGCCAGGTCTTTGACGGAAACCCTTTGCTACAAGTCTAGCTTTATAGGTCTCAACCTGTCCATCTACACCAATCTTCCTTTTGAAGATCCACTTGCATCCTACGGGTTTTACCCCGTCTGGAGTAATGTCCAACGTCCATACTTTGTTGGTGTACATGGACTCCATTTCGGTCCGCATTGCATCCAGCCATTTTACTGAGTCAACGCTCTGAACGGCCTGCTGGAAGCTAGTAGGTTCATCATAGTCTATGATGCAATCCTCTCTATCACCGTCTATGAGAAAACCGCAGTATCTCTCGGGCGGATGAGACTGCCTACTACTCCTGCGGAGCGGCATAGGAATGTCCTGTTCTTTTGAACTTACTGGCTCTTCCAAGTTTTCAGTAATAGCTTATGGTTCTGGAATCTCTTCCAGTTCTATTGCGTCCCCACTTATCTGGGTTTCCAAAAACTCAGTTTCCAAGAAGCGGGCATGTTGAGAAACAAAAACCTTTTGTTCCTCAGCGGAATAGAACAGATACCCCCTGGAGTTCTTTGGGTATCCCACAAACTTACATTGTACTGAACGTGCCTTGAGCTTGTCCGCATGCTGCTTTTTTACAAAAGCTGGACATCCCCATATCTTAAGGTACTTAAGACAGGGTTTCTTCCCACTCCACATCTGATATGGAGTGGTAGGCACAGTCTTGGTAGGAGCCTTGTTCAAGAGATATGCAGCTGCTTCTAGAGCATAGCCCCAGAAAGATCGCGGTAACTCAGCCTTACTCATCATGGAACGAACCATATCCAATAGGGTTCGATTCCTCCTTTCCGATACACCGTTATGTTGCGGAGTGTATGGAGGAGTACGCTGAGAGAGAATTCCATTCTCTTTTAAATAGTTCAGGAACTCGGCACTCAAGTATTCACCACCTCGATCCGATCTTAGAATCTTAATACTTTTGCCTGTTTGTTTTTCAACTTCATTCTTGTAATCCCGAAATTTCTCAAAGGCCTCGGATTTGTGCTTCATTAAGAAGACATGTCCATACCTAGAGAAATCGTCTGTGAAAGTAATGAAGTATGAATAACCGCTTCGCGCATGTGTAGACATTGGACCACACACGTCACTGTGTATGAGTCCCAAGAGCTCGCTCGCTCTTTCTCCGTGTCTAGTGAACGGAGTCTTTGTCATCTTTCCCATGAGACAAGATTCACAAGTGGCATAAGACTGATATTCAAACGGATCCCAGTATCCTTCTTTATGTAACTTAGTCAACCGTGTCTCATTGATGTGACCCAGTCTACAATGCCATAAGAAAGCCTGATTGATATCTGGAGACTTTCTTTTGTGTGTATTCTGGACATTGAAAATCCGTGGTTGGTTTAATACGTATATACCATTGCTCAATGTACCTGACCCAATCATAACTTGATTAAGGTGAATGTTTACAACATTACTTACAAACGCAAATTCATAACCTTCTTTAGAAACCAAAGATACAGAAATGATATTACAAGTTGCGTTGGGTACAAAAAAGCAATTACGCAAAACCAAAACATGCCCATCTGACATTCCCAGGTGATAGTCCCCCACGGCTTTAGCATCCATGCTAGCTCCGTTCGCAACTCTGAGGGTCATGTCACCTGCCTTCAAAAACCTACGGTTTCTCAACGCCTGCAAAGAATTACAGATATGAGATCCTGATCCGGTATCCAATACCCAGGAAGTAGAGTTTATAGAAAGACAGTTTTCAATAACATACACACCTGAAGCTGAAGCCGCAACCTGCTTCAGTTCCTGTGTCCTGGCTTTCCAAGCCCTGCAATCTTTCTTCCAGTATCCACTCTTATGACAATAGAAGCACTCTTCCTTTCCAACAAGCTTCCCCGCAATCCTTGTTGCCTTTTCCTTTCCCTTCGTACCCACTTTACTAACACCGCCTCTTGGTTTGGCGGGGGCTTTCTTCCTCTTTCCCTTGGCTTTCGCCTTGGACCTAGAGGAAGAAGATCCTCCTACAAACAAAGCGGGTGTTTCCCTACCCTTCTGTAGGGTGCCCTCTGCGCTCCTCAGCATGTTGAGGAGTTCTGAAAGTTCAACTTCCTTTTCTTGTAAGTTGAAGTTCAGTATAAACTGGGCGTAAGTGGATGGAAGGGACTGGAGAATTAAATCCGTATAGAGTTCACTGTCCAACGTGGTCCCAAGTTCCGCGAGCTCCTCAGTGTAGCCAATCATCTTAAGCACGTGGTCCGCTACCGATGATCCGACGGCCAACTTTGTCGAAAATAACTTCTTCGACACTTCGTATCTTGCGATACGAGACTGCTCTCCATACAGTTCTTTTGTATGGAGAAATATGGACTCGAGGTCCATATTCTCATGCCTCCTCTGATGTTCGTTGTCCATAGAGGCAAGCACGAGGCACCTGGCCTTCGCGCAATCAATCTCCCAAGTCTTACGGATTTCCTTATCCGCGACGCTGGAGGTGGGACCTGGGACGGGGGGAGCTTTGGTGGTAAGAAGATACCCCAGCTTGTCATAAGTGATTGCCAATTTGACATTTCTGAGCCAATCTTTGTAGTTTGGCCCTGTCAGTATGTTTTTATCTAGAAGTAACTTAAGTCCAGTCATTTCGAATTTGGTCGCTGCAGGGGGGAGAGAAGAAACACTTTAGCACGATGCTCTTGCAAGTTTAGAATGGTTTTTTAATTTGTCTAAACAGGATAGCTCCCACTGTCTCTCGAATCCCTCCTCAAACCACAAAGGAAGAATTAGCCGGGATCAATCCCACCGCACAATACTTGCTTAACCGTTCAGCCAGGCCAGTGTCAGTACTTCGAGGGAGGTTTTCCAACGCTTTCGCGAAGTTCCTTAATTTAAGAACCTCTTTTCCCTGGGGGCGTAGCCCCGCTAACACCTTTCTCGGCACCTACTAGGTTTATAGCATTGATCGTTTAGTGAGAAATTTCCCGAGGAGTAGCATATACTCACAGTAGGATCGGGATCCAAATATCATCGCGTGACGAAAATGAAGGAATCCTACCATAATCATCACACTCCAAATGGTATGCAAATCTAGCAAGTTTCAGTACTTATGAAACTCCCGATGTGGATTTTTGCCCCATGCTCTTATGACCTTGACGAAGGTCAACAAATCATAAGTCACATGTCAAGTTCTGCCCGTCATTATCCAGGTTAATTTGAACCCACCCGTATATACCCTTGACGAAGGTCAACAAGGCAATACGACTGTCCCAAACCAACGCATCTATCTATGCTACATATGAACACCCAACAGCTACCAATCTCTATGTCTTGACGAAGGTCAACAAACATAGCTTGAATACTATTGAATATTCATACGAAACGACGGAGGGCTACGAATGGTTTTGGCGAAACCGTGAACGTAGTGAACTTGATATAATCGATGGAACGAGATAGCTTTTAGAAGGAGTGGCTCAAGCTCCGCATTTAAAAGTTAGTTTTGAAAAGAACCGAGTGGTTTTTCGAAAGTGTTCCAACGACTTTAACTTGGTTTATTATCTTGCATTAGTTCTTTTAATGCGTGATATTCTTGCATTAGTTCTTTTAATGCGTCCCATCATTTAATCCTACCATTGCAGAAAACAACCAAAATATGACGTACGCTTATGCCATTCGCATTCGCCACGGGGTCCCGTCATCACTCGTTAGGTTACTTAACTAACGACAGAGCGGGGGCTGGGCTAGCGCGGCTGTAAAACATAAGCAACGCCTAAATATAAAGCAATGATAGACATTACAGATCACAGATGAATACATTGGATATACTAGCAATCCGCAATCCATTCGAGCCTGCAACGAAAAGTGGATTACACGGTCGCGGTGAATAGCAAATACCCCACCCAAGACCCCTACGGGTGCGGCAAACTACCCGCCAAGTACTCGGCAGTTTGTGCATCCCTCCATGGGTCTATCCTAGGAGCAAAAACAGTAAAAAGAATTATACAATGACGGCTACAACCCCGACCCGGTTGTGCGGCCATACAAATAATAATATTACATCAATTTACATTTACAAATGAATGAAAGAAAAACAAAAGCTCATCTCACATCCACCCCGGCTATTCACCCGCGACAGTCCAACAGATTCATATATACATTCCAATATCAAACACAGATCACAGAGATGTATAACCCCGACTAATCGACTTATAGCGATTAGCCGACGTTCAATACATGCAAACATCACAGATATAACCATCATAGTCAAAGTGCAGTGAAGTTCGGAAAAAATACGGAATTATAGGACCCCAAAAGTAAATTTCTGTTCTGGAAAATCTGGGCACATATAACATATTTGAAAAATCCCAAAACCCTACCAGAAGAACACTGCACCAAAATCGATCACGAGAGGACAACAAACGGCGGCGGTTCCGCGGCAAATACCTACCTCATGCCTCGGAACCGCGGCGGTTTGAATGAATCAGGGGATCGTTATTCTTGGGTGTTCACACAAAACCCTGAGCCGAATTTAGGTGTATAACAAATCTTGTTTTGACCAGAAATTTTTTTAACAGAAACTAGGGTTTTGTAAAAGTTTGGTTTTTGGATTTTTACGGTTCCGAACTTCGTTACACTTCACTACCAAGCTAGTTTAAGTTTAGTTAGGCTCTGATACCACTGTAAGTCCACGTTGCGACCCCCGGTTCTTACGGGGAGGCGGAAACGGTATAAAAATCAAATTTTTAGCGCATGGGGCAACATGGACTAACAAAGTCGGGATCTTTTCCTAAACTAAAACTAGCAAACTTGCTAAAGAGAGTTAGCTACTCGGAAAGATGGTTATACCTAAACTTGAACTCCTTCTTCTTCAAACTTTGTAGAGGTTGATGGTTCTCTTCTCGTCGCCTTCTTCCGTCGAAGATGGATCCACCTGAGGGTTCAACCTTCGGGCTCTTTCTCGAACTTTGAGTGAACTAGAATCTCCGGCTTGCTAAACCCTAGATCCTAGAGTGAGTAGAGAGTGTCTAAGGGGTGCTTTTCTTTTAAGGAGAGGGATTCTCAACACATGAGAAGGATTCTCCTTTGGCTAGAGGAAGAAGAAGATGAAGTGAGGAGAGAGAAGCTAAATGATAGAATGAGCTCTTTTCTTTTGCAACCATAACTAAAAGAAAAGGAATTATCTAATTAATAATAATAAATCAAAAATGAAATAGTTGATGGTTGTATTTGGAATGACCACTATCATAACTTTCAATAAATGAGTGTAAGCATGAATCAAGAAGAATCCTTTCAAAGCATGATGGTGGTCAATATTCAACCATGGTCAACAAGTCAACCATGGTAAACAAGTCAACAAAATCAACCATAACAATATTTCATTTAATTACTATTATTAATTGATATTTCATAAATCTATTAGGGTTTGGAAAATGACGACTGTTAACTGTGCATACGCACCCGTTCCGAAACCCTAATGAAATACCTCATCCTCCGCCTCAAGCAACTGTGCATACACACCTGCATTCTCGTTCCGAGGAAAAAGAATACCGAGATATAAAAGCAACCCCAAAACATATACCAGTATCCGGCTCAAACCAGAGCCCGCTGGCAATATCCGTCCGGACTCCAAACGTGCACAAGTGCGCGGATGAGAACGAACCCTGTCGCAAAACCATGCGACCTCTACTCTGTTTTTCCCAGAGGCGAATACCCTCTGTGTGGGACTCTAAAGACTCGACACTATGCTGGCAGTGGGTTTAACCACAGACCGCAAGCGGCACTAGCTGTGCGTAACGGTCCCCAGGTAGATGCCGACAAGAAGGCTGACGAGGTGAACCCCATCTGAACTCCTACTGAGTCTGAATGTGACATTCTCCGTACAGTCCGGTCTGTTCGTCTGATACATCGCATGTCGGGCCTAGGGGGCGGTAAAACGTCAGTCCCCCAATAGCGGTACAAGTCGTGTCGGAGTGAAGCCCAAAACACCCTGAGATAACACTGGAAGCCTACCAGTATATCTCGCTTGCCCTGGCCAGGGACTACTTGTGTAATGGCTCTCCTAGACACAGCGCGATGTCAACCCCCAATACCGGGAGAGACGAATCCTGTCTAACCGTCATTGCCTCCAAGTGCTTCGGGACTGCACCCAACCACTACCTGTTTGCACGACTCCTTTAAGCCATGGTAGGGTAGTGATCAAAGTGCAGTGGGAACACACTCGAAGCGAAGTGCCAGTATCAAGTCAGCGGACTAAGCTGTACTCATGTCACCTGGGAACTGATAACTGACGATAGGTATAATACCAACCTTTCAGTTCCCGACGAGTCCTGTCCAGTGTACCCGTAACCTAACGAGCACCCGTATACTATCTCCAGTACGACGTACTGATGGCTGTGGGATAGACCATCTCCCACACTGGGATGAGAAGCGCATACGCTAGTCTACTCCGGAGTATCGATGCCCTGTCTCGATAGTCCTGCGACTAGGGACCTGTATAAGGATGTGCTTATAGATTACCCAGCCCCCACTAGTATGACTGCCATCACAACGCTGGTAATCAAGCAAAGATCCTAAGGGCTCCACTAATGCGTATAGGTGATATTGCAAAATAAACACATGTACACATTGAAGTAGAAACAAACCAAGTAGCATACTACTATATTGAGCAAGATTGTTTATACAAGGTGAATATCCCAAGCTTCCATTAAGTAATATACAAACTAGTATGATACAGTAATGGCCTCTAGGACATATACACTAACACTGTGTGGGACTCTAAAGACTCGACACACTACGCTGGCAGTGGGTTTAACCACAGACCGCAAGCGGCACTAGCTGTGCGTAACGGTCCCCAGGTAATGCCGACAAGAAGACCGACGAGGCGAAACCCATCTGAACTCCTACTGAGCCTGAGTGTGACATTCTCCGTACAGTCCGGTCTGTTCGTCTGATACATCGCATGGCGGGCCTAGGGGGCGGTAAACGTCAGTCCCCCAATAGCGGTACAAGTCGTGCCGGAGCGAAGCCCAAAACACCCTGAGATAACACTGGAAACCTACCAGTATATCTCGTTTGCCCTGGCCAGGGACTACTCGTGTAATGGCTCTCCTAGACACAGCGCGATGTCAACCCCCAATACCGGGAGAGACGAATCCTGTCTAACCGTCACTGCCTCCAAGTGCTTCGGGACTACACCCAACCACTACCTGTTTGCATGACTCCTTTGAGCCGTGGTAGGGTAGTGATCAAAGTACAGTGGGAACACACTCGAGGCGAAGTGACAGTGTCAAGTCAGCGGACTAAGCTGTACTCATGTCACCTGCGAACTGATAACTGACGATAGGCATAATACCAACTAGTCAGTTCCCGACGAGTCCTGTCCAGTGTACCCGTAACCTAACGAGCACCCGCATACTATCTCAAGTACGACGTACTGACGGCTGTGGGACAGACCGTCTCCCACACTGGGATGAGAAGCGCATGCGCTGGTCTACTCCGGAGTATCGATGCCCTGTCTCGATAGTCCTGCGACCAGGGACCTGCATAAGGATGTGCTTATAGATTACCCAGCCCCACTAGTGTGACGGCCATCACATCGCTGGTAATCAAGCAAAGATCCTAAGGGCTCCACTAATGTGTATAGGCGATATACAAAAATAAACACATGTACACATTGAAGTAGAAACAAACCAAGTAGCATACTACTATTTTGAGCAAGATTGTATATACAAGGTGAATATCCCAAGCTTCCATTAAGTAATATACAAACTAGTATGATACAATAATGGCCTCTAGGGCATATACACTAACACCCTTTGCGCTCCTCAGCATGTTGAGGAGCTCTGAAAGTTCAACTTCTTTTTCTTGCAAGTTGAAGTTCAGTATGAACTGGGCGTAAGTGGAAGGAAGGGACTGGAGAACTATGTCCGTATAGAGTTCACTCTCCAATGTGGTCCCTAGGTCCGCGAGCTCCTCAATGTAGCCGATCATCTTTAGCACGTGCTCGGCTACTGATGATC
Organism: Agapanthus africanus; assembly: GCA_030015575.1. Lineage (NCBI taxonomy): Eukaryota > Viridiplantae > Streptophyta > Magnoliopsida > Asparagales > Amaryllidaceae > Agapanthus > Agapanthus africanus. The sequence continues at coordinate 233,543,845 of CM057340.1, forward strand.
CGACGGCCATCTTTGCCGAAAATAACTTTTTCGACGCTTCGTATCTTGCGATACGAGATTGCTCTCCATACAGTTCTTTTGTATGGAGAAATATGGATTCAAGGTCCATATTCTCGTGCCTCCTCTGATGTTCATTGTCCATCGAGGCAAGTACGAGGCACTTGGCATTCGCGCTATCAATCTCCCAAGTCTTGCGGATTTCCTTATCCACGACGCTGGAAGTGGGACCAGGGGCAGGGGGAGCTTTGGTGGTAAGAAGATACCCCAGCTAGTCGTAAGTGATTGCCATTTTGACATTCCTGAGCCAATCTTTGTAGTTTGGCCCTGTCAGTTTGTTTTTATCTAGAAGTAACTTATGTCCAGTCATGTCGATTGGTCGCTGCAATTAGGAGAGAGAAGAAGAAACACTCAGCATGATGCTCTTGCAAGTTTAGAGTGGTTTTTAGTTTGTCTAAACAGGATGGCTCCCACTGTTTCTCGAATCCCTCCTCAAACCATAAAGGAAGAATTAGCCGGGATCAATCCCACCGCACAATACTTGCTTAACCGTTCAGCCAGGCCGGTGTCGGTACTTCGAGGGAGGTTTTCCAACGCTTTCGCGAAGTTCCTTAATTAAAGAACCTCTTTTCCCTGGGGGCGTAGCCCCGCTAACACCTTTCTAGGCACCTACTAGGTTTATAGCATTGATCGTTTAGTGAGAAATTTCCCGAGGAGTAGCATATACTCACAGTAGGATCGGGATCCAAATATCATCGCGTGACGAAACTGAAGGAATCCTACCAGAATCATCACACTCCAAATGGTATGCAAATCTAGCAAGTTTCAGTACTTATGAAACTCCCGATGTGGATTTTTGCCCCATGCTCTTATGACCTTGGCGTGAGGTCAAAATGTCATAAGTCACATGTCAAGTTCTTCCTATCATTATCCAGGTTAATTTGAATCCACCCGTACCTACCCTTGACGTAGGCCAAAATGGTAGTACGACTGTCCCAAACCAACGCATTCTATCTATGCAACAGATAAATATCCGGCAGCTACCAATCACTATGCCTTGGCGTGAGGTCAAAATACATAGCTTGAATACTACCGAATATTTAACTGAAATGATGGAGGGCTACGAATGGTTTTGGCGAAACCGTGAACGTAGTGAACTTGATATAGTCGATGGAACGAGACAGCTTTTAAAAGGAGTGGCTCAAGCTCCGCATTTAAAAGTTGGTTTTGAAAAAGAACCGAGTGGTTTTTCGAAAGTGTTCCAACGACTTTAACTTGGTTTATTATCTTGCATTAGTTCTTTTAATGCGTGATATTCTTGCATTAGTTCTTTTAATGCGTCCCATCATTTAATCCTACCATTGCAGAAAACAACCAAAATATGACGTACGCTTATGCCATTCGCATTCGCCACTGGGCCCCGTCATTACCCGTTAGGTTACTTAACTAACGACAGAGCGGGGGCTGGGCTAGCGCGTCTGTAAAACATAAGCAACGCCTAAATAATATCATATATAGATATACTGCAATGATAAACATTTCAGATCACAGATGAATACATTGGATATACTAGGAATCTGTAATTCGTACGAGCCTGTAACGAAAGACAGATTACACGGTCGCGGTGAATAGCCAATACCCCACCCAAGACCCCTACGGGTGCGGCAAACTACCCGCCAAGTACCCGAAGCGTAGCAACCTCCCTCATCTCCATGAGTAGGCCACTCGACACTTCGGCATACCCGGTAGTTTGTGCACCCCCTCCATGGGTCTATCCTAGGAGCAAAAACAGTAAAAAGAAATTATACAATGACGGCTACAACCCCGACCCGGTTGTGCGGCCATACAAATAATTATTACATCAATTTAAAAATTTACAAGAATTGAAAGAAAAGAAAACTCTCGTCTCACAACCCCCGGCTATTCACCCGCGACAATCCAACATATTCATATACACATTCCAGAAAAACCCGTTAGCTTAAGTCTTTTAGAAGTTCGTGTTAGGTCCACGTTACCTCTCCCGGTACTTTCGGGGTTGCGGAAACGGTAAATCAAAATTTTTTTAAACTTTGTAACATGGACCGTAAAAGCCGGATCTTTGCTAAACAATATACTAGCATCCTAACAAGAGATGTATCTACTCGGTTAGGGGTTATACCTCAACTTTAACTCCTTCTCTTCTTGTTGTTGTTCTTCTTTGATGTTCTTCTCTTCTTGTTGTTCTTCTCATTGCTTGCTCAATGGTTGATCCGGACTTCGGTCACCTCCGCGGCCTCCTTGAGTCGAAGACGATCCACCCGAGAGATGTACACCGAGCTCCACCTCAAGCCGAGGTAACTAGGGCAAGGAGATTGCTAATCTAGAAGCCCTAGGTTGTGTAGAGAAGATGTATGGATGTGTTTGTCAAGTAGAATCCTTTTTCTCTCAACACATGAGATCAAAGGAGAAATCAAGAGGAGGAAGAAGAAGGAGATTTTCTAGCAACCATGGAGCTTCTCATTTCAAGAGAGAGAATGAGAATAATATTATCATACAAAAGAAAAGAACCATGGTTGCAAATAATGCAAAACAACATCATTACTAATCCCATCAAGATAAAGTTGATGGCTACTTTGAAATGACCATTATCATAATCCAAAAGAAAAAGGAAAAGAAGAGAAAAGTGTAGAACCCTCTTGAAAGTCAATGGTCAACCCGGTCAACCGGTCAACAAAGTCAAGAGAGGTCAACGGGGTCAAATGGTCAATGCAATTAGCCATCATAAGATTATCACTAATAGGATTAGTAAATGATGTTCGCGGCTCATAATGGTTTTGACAAATACGAACTGTCAAAACCCTAATGAGTCTGCCACATAGCGGTTTTGGCCGAACCAACTGCCAAAACCCTAATGAGGCACCTCCTCCTTCATCGCTCCGGTAAACTGTGCATACACACCTGCATCCGTATTCCGTAGAATGCGGATGCACAGAAGACAAAACAAATCCATCCGTGCAGTACTAGGATCCGTCTTAAACCAAAGCTTACTAGTACTGCCTGCCCAAACACCATACGCACACAAGTGTACGTAAGTGATCGGAGCCCTGCCGTAAAAACCATACGGCCTCTACACGTTTCGCTCAGTGCAGGGAAACTCTCTGTGTGGGACTCTAAAGACTCGACACTACGCTGGCAGTGGGTTTAACCACAGACCGCAAGCGGCACTAGCTGTACGTAACGGTCCCCAGGTAGATGTCGATAAGAAGGCCGATGAGGTAAACCCATCCGAACTCCTACTGAGTCTGTATGTGACAATCTCCGTACAGTCTGGTCTGTTCGTCTGATACATCGCATGGCGGGCCTAGGGGGCGGTAAACGTCAGTCCCCTAATAGCGGTACAAGTCGTGTCGGAGTGAAGCCCAGAACACCCTGAGATAACACTGGAACCTACCAGTACATCTCGCTTGCCCTGGCCAGGGACTACTTGTGTAATGGCTCTCCTAGACACAGCGCGATGTCAACCCCCAATACCGGGAGAGACGAATCCTGTCTAACCGTCACTGCCTCCAAGTGCTTCGGGACTGCTCCCAACTACTACCTGTTTGCACAACTCAGTAGAGCCGTGGTAGGGTGGCAATCAAAGAACAGTGGGAACACACTCGAGGCGAAGTGACAGTGTCAAGTCAGCGGACTAAGCTGTACTCATGTCACCTGGGAACTGATAACTGACGATAGGTATAATACCAACCATCAGTTCCCGACGAGTCCTGTCCAGTGTACTCGTAACCTAACGAGCACCCGCATACTATCTCAAGTACGACGTACTGACGGCTGTGGGACAGACCGTCTCCCGTGCTGGGATGAGAAGCGCATACGCTAGTCTACTCCGGAGTATCGATGCCCTATCTCGATACTCCCATGACTAGGGACGTGTATAAGGATGTGCTTGTAGATTACCCAGCCCCCATGAGTGTGATCGCCATCACAACGCCGGTAATCAAGCAAAGATCCTAAGGGCTCTACTAATGCGTATAGGTGATATAATAAATAAACACACATGTACACATTAAAGCAGAGACAAACCAAGTAGCATACTACTATATTGAGCAAGATTGTCTGTACAACTGTGAATATCCCAAGCTTCCATCAAGTAATATACATACTAGTATGATACAGTAATGGCCTCTAGGGCATATACACTAACAATCTCCCACTTGCACTAAGGCCATGTACTGGCGTATCGAAGACCTATCATCTCGATCAGCCGCTCGAACTGAGTCTGGGGTAAAGCCTTCGTGAATGGGTCTGCAGTGTTGTCCTTTGTGTCCACTCTCCGCACCTCGATCTCCTGTCGATCAATGATCTCCCTGATCAGGTGATACCGCCTTAAGATGTGCCTGGATTTCTGATGGGACCTTGGTTCCTTCGCTAAAGCTATAGCCCCATTGTTATCGCAATACAAAGGTATTGGGTCAACAATGGACGGAACCACCTGAAGTTCACTAATGAACTTCTTTATCCAGACCGCCTCTTTTGCGGCATCGCTTGCAGCAATGTATTCAGCCTCCATCGTCGAGTCTGCGACGGTATCCTGCTTGGAACTCCTCCAACATACCGCCCCTCCGTTGAAGGTAAACACAAAACCCGAGACGGACTTGCTGTCATCTTTGTCACTCTGGAAGCTTGAATCGGTAAAGGACTCGACCCTGAGGTCTCCATTACCGTAAACCAGGAACATCTCCTTAGTCCTTCTTAGGTACTTGAGAATGTTCTTCACTGCTGTCCAGTGGTCCTCCCCTGGGTCTGACTGATACCGGCTTACCGCGCTCAACGCGTAAGCTACATCTGGTCTTGTACATAGCATCGCATACATTATAGATCCTACCGCCGAAGCGTAGGGTATAGTGCTCATGCGAACCCTCTCCTCGTCAGTCTTAGGAGACATCTTCCTTGAGAGGGTAATTCCGTGCAATGCGGGTATGTTACCGCGCTTGGAATCCTCCATACTAAATCTCTTTAGTACGGTCTCTATGTACCTGGACTGCGAAAGTCCCAGTAGTCTCTTGGATCTATCTCTATAGATCTTGATCCCCAGAATGTACGAGGCATCACCCAGGTCCTTCATGGAGAACCTTTGTGACAAAAATAGCTTGACCGATTGTAGTATAGGAATATCATTTCCTATCAAAAGAATGTCGTCCACGTACAAGACTAGGAATACGACAGTTCGTCCTACAATCTTCTTATAGACACAGGGTTCATCTTCGTTCTTGATGAAATCAAATTCCTTGATTGCCTCATCAAAACAGATGTTCTAGCTCCGCGATGCCTGCTTTAATCCATAAATGGATTTAAGCAACTTGCACACCTTCCCGCTGCTCCCACTGTCTACGAAACCTTCTGGCTGATCCATGTAAACGCACTCTTCCAAACAACCGTTTAGGAAAGCCGTTTTAACATCCATCTGCCAGATTTCATAGTCATGGAAGGCAGCAATGGCAAGTAAGATCCGAATGGATTTGAGCATAGCCACCGGAGAAAAAGTTTCGTCATAGTCCAAACCAGGTCTTTGACGAAAACCTTTTGCAACGAGTCTAGCTTTATAGGTTTCCACCTGCCCATCTACACCAAGTTTCCTTTTGTAGATCCATTTGCATCCAACGGGTTTTACCCCAGGTGGAGCAATATCCAAGGTCCACACTTTATTGGCGTACATGGACTCCATTTCGGATTCCATTGCTTCCTGCCACTTATCAGAGTCCCTACTGATAATGGCCTGCCTGAAACTGGTAGGGTCATCTTCTTCCAAGATGCAATCCTCTCGATCCCCGTCTATGAGAAAACCGTAGTATCTCTCGGTCGGATGAGAAATCCTACCAGATCTGCGGAGTGGCTGAGGTTCGTTTGGGGTCACTGAATTTTCTGGTTCTGCTAAATCCTCAGTTTGAGTTTGTGGATCAGATATTTCATCCAGTTCTACCGTGCTCCCACTTATTTCTTTTGCAAGAAATTGCCACTCTAAAAAGGTGGCGCGGCGAGCAACGAACACCTTCTGTTCCTCAGTGTGGTAGAACAGATATCCCAGAGAATTTCTAGGATATCCCACAAACTTACATAAAACTGACCGTGCCTCAAGCTTGTCTGGTTTTTGTACTTTTACATAGGCCGGACAACCCCATATCTTAATTCGTTCTAGATATGGTTTCTTACCACTCCATATTTCATATGGAGTCTTAGGCACGGATTTAGACGGAACCTGATTCAGTAAGTATGCCGCTGTATCTAGCGCAAGTCCCCAGAATGAAAAAGGTAACTCAGCATCACTCATCATGGATCGAACCATATCCAATAGGGTACGATTCCTTCTCTCCGATACACCGTTGTGCTGTGGTGTATAAGGAGGAGTAAGCTGAGAGAGAATACCATTCTCTTTTAAGTAATCTCGGAATTCCGTGCTTAAGTACTCCCCTCCTCTATCAGACCGGAGAATCTTGATACTTTTGCCTGTCTGGTTCTCTACTTCGTTTCTGAATTCCTTGAATTTCTCAAAAGTTTCAGATTTGTGTTTCATCAGATACACATATCCGAACCTAGAGAGATCGTCAGTGAATGTGATGAAGTACGAGAAACCACCCCTTGCAAGTATAGACATCGGACCACACACATCACTGTGTATGAGTCCCAAGAGCTCTGTTGCTCTTTCTCCATGTCCGGTGAACGGAGATTTGGTCATCTTCCCTTTGAGACAAGACTGACAAGTTTCATAGGATGAAAACTCGAACGCATTCAAGAGTCCATCTTTATGCAACTTACTCAGTCTTTTCTCTCCGATATGACCAAGTCTACAATGCCACAAGTAGGATTCATTCGTATCTGAATTCTTCCTCTTGCGTGTGTTTTGTATATTGAGAACTGTATTCTGATTTAGAACGTAGATACCATTACACAGTGTACCCTCTGCAACCAGTACCTTATCAACGTAAATGTTCATGATATTCTTTTCAAGAACAAAGTTATATCCATCTTTATCGAGTAAAGAAACTGATATGATGTTGCAAACCATGGAGGGTACATAGTAGCAATCGTTCAAAATCATAGTCTTGCCATTTGGCAATACTAGGTGATATTCACCGACGGCTGCCGCATTAACTTGTGCTCCGTTCGCTACTCTGAGCGACATATTACCCGGTGCAACTTTCCTACTTTTTCTCCCTGTAATAAATTACAGATATGAGATCCTGATCCGGTATCAAGTACCCAGGAGGTAGGGCTGACCGTAAAACAGTTCTCAATTACAAGAACACCTGAAGTAGATGCAAAACCATGCTTCTTCTTCAACTGGGTATCCTGGAAATCCATACAATCCCCTTTTCCATTCTCATACTTATAACTGTTGTCACAAGTTAGAGCTGAACCAACTTTCCCCAGTCCCGAATAAGAATTCGGATCGGTCAAGTGATACATTTTATTATCTTGATTAGGGCGTGAAAAGGTTGCTGCCTGGAGAGAGAGAAAAGAAACACTCAGCGTATGCTCTTGCAAGATTAGATTGGTTTATTAATTTATCTAACCAGGATGTCTCCCACTGTTTCCTCAAATTCTTCTTAAAACCTTTTTAAAAGAAGAACTAGCCGGGTTTTAATTCACGTCACAATACTTGCTTAACCTTTCAGCCAGGCTAGTGTCGGTACTTCGAGGGAGGTTTTCCAACGCTTTCGCGAAGTTCCTTAATTAAAGAACCTCTTTTCCCTCGGGGCGTAGCCCCGCTAACACCTTTCTAGACACCTACTAGGTTTATAGCATTGATCATTAAGCGAAATAATCTCCCGAGAGTAAACCAACTCATCAGTGGGATCGGGATCCAACTGTCATTGTGTGATAACCTAGATGGAATCCACTCTAGTCACCACACTCCAGAAGGTATGCCAAATCTGCAAGTTTCAGTTCTTTTGAAACTCCCGATGTGGTTTTTGCCCCTAACGATTCATGACCTTGACAATGCCAACATATCATGAACTGTTAGTCAAGTTTGGCCCGTCATTATCTTGATTAACTTAGACCCACCCGCACAACTCTTGACAATGCCAACATAGCTATGTGACTGTCCTAAATAATCTGAAAAATAAGGCTGCAAACAAGCAATACTTAGCTACCGATCACTACGCCTTGACAATGCCAAAATACGTAGCTCGAATACTGAGTAGTACTTGTAGGAAATGACGGAGGGCTACGGCTGGGTTTTTGGCGAAAAACCCGTTAACGTAATGAACTTGATGTCGTTGAAGGAACCTGATACACTTTTGAAAATATAGTGGCGAAAACTTTTGCTAAAGAGGTCACTCCCTGTGAAGGGATCTCGGCTCTTTCCTCGTCGAATGAGGTGCAGGATACTCCAAACTGAATACCTCGATGCAAAGCAACAATAATCGACTATAGTGAAGTTATTACCCTGACGCAAACTTTTGTCCAAGGGGTCACTCCCGATGAAGGGATCTCGGCCCTTGCCTCGTCGACTGAGGTGCTGGGCATTCACAACCGAATACCGCGATGCAAAACAAAAATGAACGTCCTTGCAATAACAGCTTTTTGAAAAATTGTTCCAACAACGTCTTTTAGGTTTATTTTCTTGCATTAGTTCTTTTAATGCGTCCCATCATTTAAATCCTACCATTGCAGAAAACAACCAAAATATGACGTACGCTTATGCCATTCGCATTCGCCACGGGGCCCCGTCATCACCCGTTAGGTTACTTAACTAACGACAGAGCGGGGGCTGGGCTAACGCGCCTGTAAAACATAAGCAACGCCTAAATAGTTATTATATATATAACAGCAATGATAGCCAATCCAGATCACAGATGAACACTTTGGATATACTAGGAACCCGCGATTCGTTCGAGCCTGCAACGAAAAACGGATTACACGGTCGCGATGAATAGCCAAAACCCCACCCAAGACCCCTACGGGTGCGGCAAACTACCCGCCAAGTATCCGAAGCGAAGCAACCTCCCTCAATGCCATGAGTAGGCCACTCAGCACTTCGAGATACCCGGTAGTTTGTGCACCCCCTCCATGGGTCTATCCTAGGAGCAAAAACAGTAAAAAGAATTATACAATGACGGCTACAACCCCGACCCGGTTGTGCGGCCAAACAAATAATATTACATCAATTTACAAATTTATTACATGAATGAAAGAAAAGAAACTCTCATCTCACATCCACCCCGGCTATTCATCCGCGACAATCCAACGAGTTCATATACACAAACCATCAACAACAATCACAGATCACAGATATGTATAACCCCGACTAATCGTCATATATCGATTAGCCGACGTTCAATACATAAGAACATCACAGATATAACCTTTATAGTCAAAGTATATTGAAGTTCGGAAAAATACGGAATTATAGGCCCCCAAAAAAAAATTTCTATTCTGGAAAATCTGGGCACATATAATATATCTGAAAAATCCTAAAACCACGTCAGAAACAAACTGCACCAAAAACGACACAGTAACTCACTAAGTTGGCCGCGGAAACGCGGCGCCTTGGTCGATTCGCTGTCTCGTGTTTGGTGGCTTTCTTCTAAAAACCCTGAGATGAATTTTGGAGTATAACAAATTTTGTTTTGACCAGAAAATATTTTAACAGAAACTCAGGTTTTTATAACTTGGTTTTTTCGATTTTTCCGTTTCGAACTTCGATACACTTTACTACCAAGCTAGTTTATGTTTAGTTAGGCTCTGATACCACTGTTAGGTCCACGTTACCTCTCCCGGTACTTTCGGGGTTGCGGAAACGGTAAATCAAATTTTTTTTAAACTTTGTAACATAGACCGTAAAAGCCGGATCTTTGCTAAACAATATACTAGCATCCTAACAAGAGATGTATCTACTCGGTTAGGGGTTATACCTCAACTTGAACTCCTTCTCTTCTTGTTGTTGTTCTTCTTTGATGTTCTTCTCTTCTTGTTGTTCTTCTCATTGCTTGCTCAATGGTTGATCCGGACTTCGGTCACCTCCACGGCCTCCTTGAGTCGAAGACGATCCACCCGAGAGATGTACACCGAGCTCCACCTCAAGCCGAGGTAACTAGGGCAAGGAGATTGCTAATCTAGAAGCCCTAAGTTGTGTAGAGAAGATGTATGGATGTGTTTGTCAAGTAGAATCCTTTTGCTCTCAACACATGAGATCAAAGGAGAAATCAAGAGGAGGAAGAAGAAGGAGATTTTCTAGCAACCATGGAGCTTCTCATTTCAAGAGAGAGAATGAGAATAATATTATCATACAAAAGAAAAGAACCATGGTTGCAAATAATGCAAAACAACATCATTACTAATCCCATCAAGATAAAGTTGATGGCTACTTTGAAATGACCATTATCATAATCCAAAAGAAAAAGGAAAAGAAAAGAAAAGTGTAGAACCCTCTTGAAAGTCAATGGTCAACCCGGTCAACCGGTCAACAAAGTCAAGAGAGGTCAACGGGGTCAAATGGTCAATGCAATTAGCCATCATAAGATTATCACTAATAGGATTAGTAAATGATGTTCGCGGCTCATAATGGTTTTGACCAATACGAACTGTCAAAACCCTAATGAGTCTGCCACATAGCGGTTTTGGCCGAACCAACTGCCAAAACCCTAATGAGGCACCTCCTCCTTCATCGCTCCGGAAAACTGTGCATACACACCTGCATCCGTATTCCGTAGAATGCGGATGCACAGAAGACAAAACAAATCCATCCGTGCAGTACTAGGATCCGGCTTAAACCAAAGCCTACTAGTACTGCCTGCCTAAACACCATACGCACACAAGTGTACGTAAGTGATCGGAGCCCTACCGTAAAAACCATACGGCCTCTACACGTTTCGCTCAGTGCAGGGAAACTCTCTGTGTGGGACTCTAAAGACTCGACACTACGCTGGCAGTGGGTTTAACCACAGACCGCAAGCGGCACTAGCTGTACGTAACGGTCCCCAGGTAGATGTTGATAAGAAGGCCGATGAGGTAAACCCATCCGAACTCCTACTGAGTCTGTATGTGACAATCTCCGTACAGTCTGGTCTGTTCGTCTGATACATCGCATGGCGGGCCTAGGGGGCGGTAAACGTCAGTCCCCTAATAGCGGTACAAGTCGTGTCGGAGTGAATCCCATAACACCCTGAGATAACACTGGAACCTACCAGTACATCTCGCTTGCCCTGGCCAGGGACTACTTATGTAATGGCTCTCCTAGACACAGCGCGATGTCAACCCCCAATACCGGGAGAGACGAATCCTGTCTAACCGTCACTGCCTCCAAGTGCTTCGGGACTGCTCCCAACTACTACATGTTTGCACAACTCAGTAGAGCCGTGGTAGGGTGGCAATCAAAGAACAGTGGGAACACACTCGAGGCGAAGTGACAGTGTCAAGTCAGCGGACTAAGCTGTACTCATGTCACCTGGGATCTGATAACTGACGATAGGTATAATACCAACCATCAGTTCCCGACGAGTCCTGTCCAGTGTACTCGTAACCTAACGAGCACCCGCATACTATCTCAAGTACGACGTACTGACGGCTGTGGGACAGACCGTCTCCCGTGCTGGGATGAGAAGCGCATACGCTAGTCTACTCCGGAGTATCGATGCCCTATCTCGGATCTCCCACGACTAGGGACGTGTATAAGGATGTGCTTGTAGATTACCCAGCCCCCACGAGTGTGATCGCCATCACAACGCCGGTAATCAAGCAAAGATCCTAAGGGCTCTACTAATGCGTATAGGTGATATAATAAATAAACACACATGTACACATTAAAGCAGAGACAAACCAAGTAGCATACTACTATATTGAGTAAGATTGTCTGTACAACTGTGAATATCCCAAGCTTCCATCAAGTAATATACATACTAGTATGATACAGTAATGGCCTCTTGGGCATATACACTAACAGTTCGATCAAAAATACGGATTTTCGGGACCCCAAAATAAAATTTTCGTTCTGGAAAATCTGGGCAGAAAATATATATTCCAAAAATCCCAAAATACCCCTGCAAGTACACTGTAGCAAAGAAAACCAGAGAGGGGCCAAGGAGGCCGCGGAACCGCGGCAATAGCAAGCTATTGCCGCGTTTCCGCGGTCGTTTAGGGGGATCTCTTGGTGATTTTTCTACAGTGGCTTTTAAAAACCCTGAGCCGATTTTAGGTGTGAAAATAATCAACTTTTGAACAGTATAAAAATCGACAGAAACTCGAATTTTTGGGGTTCGTTTTCGGGACTTTTTCTTTGATCGATCTTCTAGTTACTTGCTAACATGTTAGATAGAGTTTAACTAGGCTCTGATACCACTGCAAGTCCATGCTACCTCTCCCGGTACTTTCGGGAATGCGGAATTTGGTAAAAAACGATTTTTATGGAGGTGGTAACATGGACCTAAAACCCGGATCTTGGTTAAACATCTATCTAACAACCTAACTACGAGTTTCTAGCTACTCGGTTAGGGGGTTATACCTGGCTTGTCTTGAACTCCTTCGTCTTCAAACTCCGATGGTGGTCCGGATTGGCTTCTTCCCGTCGTCTCCGTACGCCGAAGATAGATCCACCTGAAAGCTCCAACCTTTGGCTCCTTCTTCGTTCTTTGAAGAAACTAGTTCACTCGGTTTGCTAAACCTTGTGAACTAGAGTGAGTAGAGAAGAGTTTGTATGGGATTTTATCTATGGTTCTTGATTCTCAACTCATGAGACAAGAGAACCAAAGATTAAAGAGAGGGAAAAGGAGCAAGAGGGTGAGAGCAAAACAAGAGAGCTCAAGAACAAGAGAGAGAATGAGCAAGAAAGAATGAGCAAGTCTTTTGTCTCTCACCCTCTCATAATCCAAAGTCATGATAACTCATCATACCAAATAAGTGTTATGTGATGGTTGAAGCAACCATAACCATATCATTTCATGCACTCATTTTGCACAAATGAGCAAGCAAGCAAAAGTCTTTGCCATGAAATGATGGCTATGGTTATCATGATGGTCAACTAGTCAAGCCTAGTCAACCGGTCAACAAAGTCAACAAGTCAACAAAGTCAACAAAAGTCAACAACCATGTCACCATAGTACTTAATTAATATAATAGTTAATCACATATCATATTCTCATTAGGGTTGAGCAAAAAGTCAATAGTCAACGGTCAACTGTCAACAACCCTAATGAGAATCCGCTGCCTCTGTCTCCCCATCAACTGTGCATACACACCCGCATCCGCGTTCCGAGGAACACGAATGCAAACTGGATAAATCCAATCCCAATATGTACACCACGATCTGGCTTAAACCAAAGCCCGCTAGTGTAAACTGTCCGGACACTGTACGTGCACAAGTGCACGGATGTGACCGAACCCTGTCGCAAAACCATGCGACCTGTCGCAAAACCATGCGACCTCTACTCTTTTGCCTAAAGGCGAAAAGCTTTCTGTGTGGGACTCTAAAGACTCAACACTACGCTGGCAGTGGGTTTAACCACAGACCGCAAGCGGCACTAGCTGTGCGTAACGGTCCCCAGGTAGTGCCGACAAGAAGACCGACGAGGCGAAACCCATCTGAACTCCTACTGAGCCTGAATGTGACATTCTCCGTACAGTCCGGTCTGTTCGTCTGATACATCGCATGGCGGGCCTAAGGGGCGGTAAACGTCAGTCCCCCAATAGCGGTACAAGTCGTGCCGGAGCGAAGCCCAAAACACCCTGAGATAACACTGGAAGCCTACCAGTATATCTCGTTTGCCCTGGCCAGGGACTACTCGTGTAATGGCTCTCCTAGACACAGCACGATGTCAACCCCCAATACCGGGAGAGACGAATCCTGTCTAACCGTCACTGCCTCCAAGTGCTTCGGGACTGCACCCAACTACTACCTGTTTGCACGACTCCTTTGAGCCGTGGTAGGGTAGTAATCAAAGTGCAGTGGGAACACACTCGAGGCGAAGTGACAGTGTCAAGTCAGCGGACTAAGCTGTACTCATGTCACATGGGAACTGATAACTGACGATAGGCATAATACCAACTAATCAGTTCCCGACGAGTCCTGTCCAGTGTACCAATAACCTAACGAGCACCCGCATACTATCTCAAGTACGACGTACTGACGGCTGTGGGACAGACCGTCTCCCACACTGGGATGAGAAGCGCATGCGCTGGTCTACTCCGGAGTATCGATGCCCTGTCTCGATAGTCCTGCGACCAGGGACCTACATAAGGATGTGCTTATAGATTACCCAGCCCCACTAGTGTGACTGCCATCACATCGCTGGTAATCAAGCAAAGATCCTAAGGGCTCCACTAATGTGTATAGGCGATATACTAAAATAAACACATGTACACATTGAAGTAGAAACAAACCAAGTAGCATACTACTATTTTGAGCAAGATTGTATATACAAGGTGAATATCCCAAGCATCCATTAAGTAATATACAAACTAGTATGATATAGTAATGGCCTCTAGGGCATATACACTAACATGTAGGAAGACATCACTTAGCTACCGTACACTACGCCTTGGATAAGGTCAACAAATGTAGCACAAATACTAAGTACTCGACTTTCTAAAATGACGGAGGGTTGCGGATGATTTTTAATAAAATCTTTAACGCTTTGAACTTGATATCCTCGTAGAATCAAATGGTTTTCAAAAGGAGTGGCTTGAGTTCCGCAGTTTTGAAATAAAGCTTTTTCATAAAGAGCCGAGTGGTTTTCAAATCCGAATCTACAACATCATTTTAGGTTTATTTTCTTTACATTAATCATATTAATGTAGTCCCATCATTTAAGTCCTTAAGCCAATCACAGAAAAGAAACGAAAATACAACGTACACTTATGCCATCCGCATTCGCCGCAATGTTCCGTTATGCACCGTTAGGTTACTTAACTAACGGCATACCGGGACGGGACTAGCGTGGGTGTAAAACATAAGCAACGTCTACTATATATCTCATATATATAATATATCATTCATCTCAGATATCACAGAACACAGGCAGCAGAAACATAGATATAATGTGGGATATACTAGGACGTCCGTATTTAGTATTTTGCCAACAATAGAAAATACGGCTTCCACAGTCGCGATGAATAGCCAAGCCCACACCCCTAGACCCCTACGAGAGCGGTAAGTGACCCTACCAATCCTGGAGTTTAGGAGACCAGGTCTCGACTCCTCGAGATAGCCTCCCACTAAACCCCAGAACCCGGTCACTTGTGCTCCCCTCCTTGGGTCTATTCTAATGCGGAAAAATAAATAATATACAACACTGGTGACATCAACCTCAACCCGGAAGTGCCCCAAATAAAAGAATATTACATTACATTTGAATTTTACATGAATGAAAATAAAACTCTCATCTCACATAAAAAAAACCCGGCTATTCAATCGCGACAATCCTGCACATCATATCTCAGCAACACATAATATCATATATCATCAACGTAAATAAGTATGCGTACCCCGATTGTCGTGGATGTATAGCAACGAAACCGGCGATAAGCGACATACTACACTTACGGTCACAGAAAAGAAAGTGTAAAACTACAATATTTGGAATCCACATTCTCTTCAGAGATCGTAAATCCGAAATATCACATACTTCGCATTTCATGCCTAACTATATAAATTCCACATATTGTATCACATTCCAGATAAATAGACAGTATTAAACATTTCAATCGAATAATCAAATACCCGAAATCTCCTAAAGCTCAACACTTGAGCGGAGTTTAAAAAACCCGGAATGTGTCACAGTAGTAGCGGTCCAGCCGTAGAAGGGTCAAGCCAACGCCTCACATGTGGCACGCCGTACTGCCCCAAACCCTAAGGTTCAAAAGGCAGTTCAAGACGGTCACATAATCGAGTTAAGGTTTGTTGTCTTCTAGAGGGTCCACCACTTAACTTGCACGTATTTCTGAAAGATTTAAACCCCGTGAAAAAGTAAGTTAATGATACTCGTTCGAACATTTTAATACTTTCTAAATTATCCGAAAAAGGCACGAGATTAAAATTCCGATCGAATCACCGAATCCAAAACCATCCCCAGAACATTCAACACTTGAATCAGATTAAAAATACCCAAAAATATCTACAAGCAGGTAGGAAGATTACTGTATAAAAACTAGGCCTTAAAGCCTCTGTACGGCCGCGGAGCCGCGGCCCAAGCAAGCAATGGCCGCGGTTCCGTGGTGGAATATAAGGATTAGGGCATCGTTTTTTACAACAATTCTAAGAATTCCCTGCTGAATTTTTTACATATTTTTAATTCTGGAAATACACAGTTTTGAAAAAATATCCAGAGAGGGGTTCAAAAAGTCCGTATTTTGGTTCGATCGGAGTTTTAACTTCGCTAAAGTGTCGCCTAAAGTTCTAGGTCGGCTCTGATACCAATGTTAGGTTTACCTAGCACCTCATGAAGGGTTTGGAAGCATCACATGTCTCAAAATTAAATTTTTAAGGTGCTAAGTGAACATACAAAGAATCATCAATAGAAAATTAGGGTTTCTAAACAAACACATCATCACAAGTAGATAAAGCTAGGGTTTTGAGAGTACAACCTTTGTAGCTCCCAACGCTAGACTCCTTTGCTACTTGAGGGTTGGAAAACGTCCGCTT
>CM057340.1:233565456-233595456 GCA_030015575.1 Agapanthus africanus
AATACGGATTTGGACTAATCCACGTCCTACGGGCGACGGCATTACTCAGTCTCCGTATACAATCCACGGGCAACCACAAACAAAACAAACACACACGACACGAAGTGAAATTCTGGAGAAGGAGAAAGTTGTTACCGCGATGCGGTAGCGTAATTAACTGCAGGGGCTTGCGCCTGCAGGGAAGAGCGTCCCCACAATCAAAAACCCCTCACCCTGAGGGGGAATCTGACAAAGTCTGCTACATCGGCCGCATCCGTCTAGACCTCCGATATACGGTGCCATGAATCAACTTGGCATCCTTGGAGAGGTAGACGGATAAAACCAAATAGCATCTGCCCCGAACCTCTCGCCACGGACGCGAAGTCCAGGCCGCCGTTCGGAAGGGACTAGATTCTGGCACGCCCGGTGGGACCTTTTCCTCTTTCCACTCCACACTTCGTGTGTCGTCATCGCGAACCCATCGCTGTTTGTTAAATGGTTGCCTTCGGATTTCAAATTGCTAAGATTTGGTTTTTTGTCTGGCGCAGAACTCAAGCATCCATGGATTCTAACTGCACCAAATGCGCGAAGCACCACTGCAACGGACGCTCCACCTCACCGAGAGGTGTAACATATGGGCCCCAAGCGGCCTCTTTCCTCGCTTTACCGGTTGAACAGGTGACCCAGGCCACCACCGGCCTGTTTTTCGGGACCATGGTCCCACCTACAAGCTTCTCTATGCCGATATCCACACCGGAAGCGAATAAGAAGTCAGTGTTCGACCGGCTTACCGCTACCACGACCCCTGTCAACGGGTCGCCCGCTACTAAGCCGACAGCCTCCGTTTTCACCAGGCTAGGTCAGAACTATAAAGTGGCTGTCCCAAAGAGGGCAACGGCCGCTGCTTTGGAAGTCGTTGAAGCGGCTTCTCCCATCAGAGACTCGGTCTTCGCAAGATTGACGGTTCCCACTCCTCCCCCAGCTGGTCAAAAGGCATCAGTCTTCGATAGGCTGACATCGGCAGTTACCCCACACTCAAACAGGGGGCAACAAGAAACCATCTCGATTTTCGAGCCAGTCCCAACGGCTCGTCGTGCGCGACGTCGCCATTGGCGACGAGTGAGAAAAGCAGGGGGCAACTCTCCCTCAGGGCTAACCCCACCTGCTCCAGTGGTGGAGGTCAACGCTGCTGTTCCAACTAGGAACAGCTTTGAATTGCTGAGGAAGGTGAGAAAGAACTCTCCAATTGCTACGTTGAAAAGATCTCCTCCGCCTGCGGAGAGAGTTCCAGAAACAAAACAAGAACAGCCCCCTCAACGGCTATCCTCAAAAGTTTATAAAGTATGGCGGAGGGTTCAAGACTCCGTGATCGATCCAGACCACTTGCGTTACCAGAAAAAGGCGAAGGTGGAAAATAACAAAAACTGCCCCATTAAACAGCAGGGGGCGACAGTTGCTAGGATGCCCACTCCAACGGCTCCTTTAACCTCGATGGCCCACAAAAGAAGGAGGCCAGGGAAAGCTCCCGCGTCAGCGGCAAAGTTTGAAAGCGGTGAACCTAAACGCCCCAAGTCAGGGGGCATAATTGTTCATACGGTTTATATGGCTTCTAGAAAGGAAGAAAGCCGTACTTCTACGGGTCACCGACCGCTCACCCGATCAGTGACCAAGGCTCAGGAGCAGCAACAAAAGCTCCAGGAGATGATGACCACAATGGCTGCACTCACTGGGCCGAAAGAAACCCCGGAAACATCCTCAGAAGAACGTCAAGAACAAGAAACGGACGCCGAATTCCTCCGGCGCGTGCTAGAGAAGAAAGATAAAGAGGCAGCGGAACAGGCAGCCAACATAAAGAAAATGGCCCTCCTGTTCCAGGATATGGTGGGTATGATGATTCAACAAGATCCACCTGCTGTAGATCCCCCGATCATTCTTGAAGATGATAGGGGAGAGACATCGAATCCTCCACCGGCTCTATCCGCAGCTAAAGAGGATACCATATCAAAAGCTGATTTGGATGAATATATTGCCCAACAAATACGGGTGCATCAGGCGACTGAAGCAGCCGGTCAGATCGTAAAAACGGGGCGGCCATATCCAGGCTGGTATGACCAAATCAAGTACCCGCCGGGTTACACGATTCCCAAGTTTCATGTTTACAAAGGGACCGGCAATCCCCATCAACATGTTGCCCAGTTCAGGGCGCTTTGCGGTAACACCGGCGGCGACGACAAGTTGTTGCTTCGCCAGTTTGTTGGAAGCTTATCAGACACGGCGTTTGAATGGTATTCTGAGCTTCCCAACGACTCTATTAAAACCTTTGCGGAGATGGAGCTGCTTTTCACCCAATGTTTTGCAAGTGCCAGTGAGCGTACTCCGATGACGGCGCTGATCAATGCCAGGGTAAAACCCGGCGAGACATGGGTTCAGTACGCTATACGGTGGCGTAATCTATGGTCAAAGTGCGAACAGCGCATAGAAGAAGCTCCAGCGGTGGGAATGTTTGTTGGGACGCTTGATCCACAAGCAACCATCTCGCAGTTCATGATGTTCTTCAAGCCGACTTCCTTCCAGGCTTTGATCGACAAATTAGCGCAGATGGACCAGATGGGCCATAAACCCCCTCTCCCGAAACCGGACTCCCGAAACGATAAAGGAAAGGGAAAAGCTATCATTGTCGCTAATGCCCAACAACAACCGAGCGACTCGAAGCCGGTTGCTCGTCCAAACAATACACGCCCATACGTACCCCTTGAGGACAGGATGGGACGCCCTTACTCTTTCCCCCGTGATAAAACGAGGAGGCTATTTGAGCTGGCGCTGCGCAACAGACTCATAAATCTGCCAGATCCAAAACGTCCGTTGCAACCGAACGACGCCAACGAGCCCAATTACTGCCCTTATCATCGAGTGCTAGGCCATCCGATTGAGGATTGCTACGTTTTCAAGAATTGGCTTGAGAACCAATACCGTCAGGGCAAATTTGCGCTATCTGACAAATGGAAGGTGAATCCTCCGCAGCCCCACACCTCTAAGGGGACGAATACGCCGGGGGCAACATGCTCCGTTATTGAAGAAACTCCCTGGGAGGTTGTATTATCAGCCAAAACGAGGAGAATGCTAAATGATCTTCAGACCTGTCCAGCGGTCAAGTGGAAGAACCCCTTGGAACCGCAGGTTATTGAGGGGATGTTGAAGCCACGACCGACTCCGAAGACCGATGGTGGTAGTTCAAGCGCTCATAGTCAGCCGTCAAAATCTTCGAAAAAGAAGAAGAAGAAATCTAAGAAGCCCGTGAAGCCTGGCGAAAAGCGCACGGACTTACAAAAGCAAATCGACGCACTGGATGAGTACAACCAAAAGGCGCGGACTCCCATTACGCTCCAAGATTTCCTTGATCACGTTTTCCAAAAAGAAGATGAGGGAGAAAGTTCATCGGATGAATCCGAGGAATATGTGGCGAGCTGTCATATGATATCCCATTCGACCACGAATGATGAAGGGACTTCTGGCACTGAAACGCTGGGGGCAAATGCCGAATCAAGAGCCCCAGGGTTATCAGTTGAAATGATTAGCGCGTTTCTTAATGAAGCTCGGTTGAAAAGTAAAGCTGATCGAGAACGCGAGACGGCTATATCCGAAAGGGCCAAGCGCCAGCGACTTGAGGAAGGAACTGAAATGATCCCGCTGGAGCAAAATGCCTCCACCGCTGACAAAAGCCAATTCAAGATAAAAAAGAAGTTTGCTAAGGCCATATCGATGGGCATGAATCTACCACCCTCTGAAGAAAAAGTTACTGGCGTGGTGGAAATGCACCCCTCTTACTGCTTATATCATCAGAAGGTCTCGCATTCCACCCAAGATTGCAAAGCTTTCGATAAGTGGTGGCAAGGATACGTCGCTAATCGACAACGCTTTAAACGGGAAAAGCGTAAAATTCGTCGGGAGCAAAGAAACACGACTAAAGAACTTGAAAGAAATGCCGGCAATTGTCACATGGTTAACACTGCCGGGTCACAAGTGCCTACATTCGGGAGCGACTCTGATGAGGAACTGGAACTTGGCCCCCTCTTCAAAGAATCCACTTCGGGAAAAGAAGAAGAACCGAAGGCTTGCGAAAATATACAGCTACGCAATCGGACGCTACCTGAAAAGAATCTCGGACCCTTAAACAAGAAAAACAAAGGGAAAGAGAAGGTCTCTGAAGACATTGCTTTGGATGACCAAGTCGCGGAAGAGTTAACCGCCAAGAACCCGCCAAAGAGGAGTAAAGTGGATTACAATGTCTTGGTGCATCTGAGAAAGCTACCCTCACAACTCAGCATTCTCGATGCCCTA
The DNA here is from genome assembly GCA_030015575.1 of Agapanthus africanus. Classification (NCBI taxonomy): domain Eukaryota; kingdom Viridiplantae; phylum Streptophyta; class Magnoliopsida; order Asparagales; family Amaryllidaceae; genus Agapanthus; species Agapanthus africanus. The sequence continues at coordinate 233,569,774 of CM057340.1, forward strand.
TTACTATCAAAAGAGGCGAGGGATTCTTTGATTAAGGCCCTACAAGATCCGGACCAATTCCAAGCTTTCCTGGCCGAACAAAAGATGAAGGATGAATTGGAAGAGGTACACACGGCCGACGTTGCTTTTGGTGATGAAGACCTTCTCCTCGGGACGTGTGAACACAATCGCCCCCTTTATGTCTCAGGATACTTCCATGACATAAAGATAGGCAAAATCTTGGTCGATAACGGATCGTCTGTTAATTTACTCAATGTGCGAGTGTTAAAGGAGATTTGCATGAGTGTCCAACACCTCGCCCGAGACAAAATCACCATCTCCGGTTTCGACTCTCAATCCTCAAAGACTCTTGGATCTGTGATATTGACGCTACGCTTCGGGTTGCTCGTCACAGACATCAAATTCCATGTTATAGACGCCAAGACGTGCTACAATGCTCTGCTCGGCCGACCATGGCTACACGAGTACAATATCATCCCTTCTACACAGCATCAGTACATGAAGTATTCTAGGGATGGCCTTGAATACACTGTGGCGGGAGAGTTGAATCCGTTTTCTGTGAACGAAGTTCGCAAGTATGAAGATGCCAAGTACTTCTTACCAAACCAGAGAACAAAACTAACGCTACCATCCCTGTCTTCGGCAGTGACACCGAGGAGGAGGAGGATATAAATTATTCAGGTCCATCCCAGTCCACTAGGCCAGGACCATCCGTTCCTACATTGGTCTTTGGTAGTGACTCGGAGGATGAGGTCCATGTCGTATTCTCTGCTCGGCCTTCAATACGGGCTTCCGCTGATGAAGAGCGAAGTCTCCAGATAACCATGGTACCGCTTGAACATTACAAAGAACTAGATGCACTCGACACCAACAGCGTAGAAGAATTGCAGACATTCTATATCCCTCCCGGATGAAAAGGCGAGAAGGCAATCCTATTTTACCGTTATGAAGAAAACAAGGTGGAAAAAGAAATTTGGCATGGCGCGGATCCCACGCTCGACAGGCTTCAGCCTATCCGTCTTCCCAGATATTATACCGAGGGTTTGAAGAAACTGCTGAAACGCCAGGGGATGTCCTTCACACAGACCGTTGGAAAAGCCAAATTCTATGACAAGGTCTGGAACGTTCCCGGGACTCAATGCAAACTGCCTAACGGGAGAACGGAAACAAAAGGGCTTGGGTACATCCGGCCAAAGAAACGGGAGCTAGCAAACAGCTGTTATGCCATGTATGACTTCGATGAAGAGGCGGACGCTCAATGGGAGGACGCTAATCCTGCATCAGCAAAAGTTCCTGATACAAAACCGCCCAGTCAATCGTCTGAAAACCAGATGAGCAAATTTATAAAGGATGCGAGTCAAAAAGCTCGAGATGATCACGATCGTGAAATGGCAATCTATGAGAAAGCCAAGACACAGCGTCTCCTTCAACAGGCAGTAAAGAACGAAGATGCTGCCCCACGTCAGCCTGCTACAAAAAGGGTTCGACGCGAAGGAAAAAACAAGTCGAAGGGCCGAAAAGGTGCTCGATAACCACAAAGCAGAGCTAAGAAGCCACGCATCCGAGAGTCGAGCGTTATTGACCTAGGCCACATGAAGAAAATGGGTCGAGCATACTCATTTCCTCGGAACAAAACAAGGAAAATACTTGATCTTTCTCTAAAACATCAAATGCTTACTCTGCCGGAGTCTAAACACCCTGAGCAAGCGGGCGAAGTCTCCAACCCAAATTATTGTTCTTACCACCGAGTAGTAGGGCATCCGCTTGAAGATTGCTTCACCTTTAAGAATTGGGTTGAGGACCAATATCAGCTTGGCAAATTCGCGTTGTCTGACAGTTGGAGGGTAGCGCCGCCGCAAGAGCACGAACCCGAAAACACAAGGATAGAACCAACTCCGCATTGGGATTGGCAGAAAATTCGCACCTGCCATGTGATAACAATATTAAAAGAAGGGTCCGAGGACATGAACAACCTTCCTTGGTGCTTTGAAAGCGGCAGCGATGAGGTAATCTCAGAATTTCCACCAGCACCAAAAGAGCTGGAAGATGGAATCCATACTACTGCAGATAACCTCAAGAAAATCGAGTTGGGGATAATAAATGATCCGCGACCGACATTCGTCAGCGAGCTGCTGTCTGAAGAGAGGATGGCTGCGTTAAAAGACGTCCTTGTGCAGCATAAAGATTGCTTCGCATGGAACTATTCCGAGATGCCGGGACTAGATCCAGAAGTTGCTGTACATAGGCTAGCAATATCCCCGAACATCAAGCCAATCAAACAGGCGCCGAGAAGAATGCGACTCGAGCTTGAGATGAGCATAAATACCGAAGTCAAAAAGTTAATCGACTCTGGCTTCATCCAGGAAGTTCAGTACCCTGAATGGATCTCCAGCATCGTCCCAGTGATGAAGAAAAATGGGACAGTACGCATATGCGTAGACTTCCGGGATCTTAATAAAGCCTGCCCGAAGGATGATTTCCCAGTGCCATTCACTGAACTGATGATAGACAATACATCCACTCATGAAGTTTTCTCCTTCATGGACGGCTCATCGGGGTATAACCAGATAAAAATGCATCCAGAAGACCAGAAGCACACAGCCTTCAGGACTCCTCTTGGTATATTTTGTTATAAAGTGATGCCCTTCGGTTTGAAGAACGCCGGTGCTACTTATCAGAGGGCCATGACAAAGATCTTCGACGACCTTATACACGAAATCGTTGAATGCTATATCGACGATCTCGTGGTTAAAAGCAAATCATACGAGGAACATCTCGAGCATCTGAAGACTGTATTTCAACGCCTTCGGCAATACAACTTGAAGATGAATCCTCTTAAATGTGCGTTCGGGGTTTCCTCGGGAAAATTCCTGGGATTCGTTGTTCGACACCGAGGTATTGAAATAGATCCGTCAAAGATTAAAGCGATCATGAAAATGCCTCCGCCAAGGATTCTCAAACAGCTGCGGTCTCTCCAAGGGAAACTCGCATACATACGACGATTTATAGCCAACCTTTTAGGAAAGTGTAAGTCCACGTTGCCCACCCCGGTGCTTACGGGGAGGCGGAAAACATAATAAAAAACGGATTTTTAATGACTTAGGCAACATGGACCTTGCTTGTGAGGATCTTTACTAAACGAAAACTAGCTAAAGTAAACTAACAACTAACTGAGTTGTAGAAAGGTTAAACCTTGAGCTCGAACTCCTTCTCTCCTTGCTCGTCGGAATGGTAGAAAGGCCTCACCTTGCTTGTCTTCTTCCGTCAAAGAAGGATCCACCCGAAAGCCTCGACCTTTAGCTTCAACTCCAAGCTAGGAGTAACTAGAGTGCAAGAAATGCTAAGACTTGAACCCTAGAAGTGAGTAGAGAAGATCAAGTGAAGGTTTTTCTCAAGCTTTTTGTTTCTCAACACATGAGAGGGAGAGAGCTTGAGGGAGAGGATGAGCAAGAGAGAGAAAAGATATGATAGAATGAATTATTAGTGAGCCATTCTCACTAATATGTGTGTGATATTTTAATTAATTAATTAGCTAGAAAATTGTCATGGTTTAATCAAGAGGTGACCATTATCATTTCATTATTAATGCAAATTGCAAGGATCAAAGAGCATCTTCCAAATGAAATGATCATGGTCAAATTGTCAACTTGGTCAACAAGTCAATGAAATCAAAAGGTCAACAACAACAACCATGCACAATAATTAAGCTAATTATTAATTAACAATAATACACACAAAAGCAATAGGGTTAATGAAATGATAATAGTCATTAACCCTAAACAAGGTCCTCTCCCTCAATCTCAAGCAACTGTGCATTACGCACCCGCATTCGTGATCCGAGGAACACGAACACAATGAGAAAAACCAATCTCAAATCATATACTAGGATCCGGCTTAAACCAAAGCCCGCTAGTATAAACTGTCCGGACAGCAAACGTGTACAAGTGCGCGGATGCGAACGAACCCTGTCGCAAAACCATGCGACCTCTACTCATTTTGCCTAAAGGAGAATAGCTCTCTGTGTGGGACTCTAAAGACTCAACACTACGCTGGCAGTGGGTTTAACCACAGACCGCAAGCGGCACTAGCTGTACATAACGGTCCCCAGGTAGATGTCGATAAGAAGACTGACGAGGTGAACCCCATCTGCACTCCTACTGAGCCTGTATGTGACAGTCTCCGTACAGTCTGGTCTGTTCGTCTGATACATCGCATGGCCGGCCTAGGGGGGCGGTGAACGTCAGTCCCCTAATAGCGGTACAAGTCGTGTCGGAGTGTAGCCCAGAACACCCTGAGATAACACTGGAAACCTACCAGTATATCTCGCTTGCCCTGGCCAGGGACTACTCGTGTAATGGCTCTCCTGGACACAGCGCGATGTCAACCCCCAATACCGGGAGAGACGAATCCTGTCTAACCGTCACTGCCTCCAAGTGCTTCGGGACTGCACCCAAAAACTACCTGTTTGCACGACTCCTTCAAGCCGTGGTAGGGTAGTAATCAAAGTGCAGTGGGAACACACTCGAGGCGAAGTGACAGTGTCAAGTCAGCGGACTAAGCTGTACTCATGTCACCTAGGAACTGATAACTGACGATAGGTATATTACCAACCAACAGTTCCCGACGAGTCCTGTCCAGTGTACTCGTAACCTAACGAGCACCCGCATACTATCCCAAGTACGACGTACTAACGGCTGTGGGACAGACCGTCTCCCACACTGGGATGAGAAGCGCATACGCTAGTCTACACCGGAGTATCGATGCCCTGTCTCGATAGTCCAACGACCAGGGACCTGTATAAGGATGTGCTTATAGATTACCCAGCTCCCACGAGTGCGAGCGCCATCACAACGCTGGTAATCAAGCAAAGATCCTAAGGGCTCTACTAATATGTATACCAGCAATATACTAAAAGAAACACATGCACATATTAAAGCAGAGACAAACCAAGTAGCATACTACCATTTCGAGCAAGATTGTATATACAACTGTGAATATCCCAAGCTTCCATTAAGTAATATACAAACTAGTATGATACAGTAATGGCCTCTAGGGCATATACACTAACAATCTCCCACTTGCACTAAGGCCATGTACTGGCGTATCGAAGACCTATCATCTCGATCAGCCGCTCGAACTGAGTCTGGGGTAGGGCCTTCGTGAGTGGATCTGCAGTGTTGTTCTCCGTATTAACTCTCTTTACCTCGATCTCCTGGCGATCTATGATCTCCCTGATCAGGTGGTACCGCCTCAAAATGTGCCTGGACTTCTGATGGGACCTGGGTTCCTTTGCTAAAGCTATAGCTCCGTTGTTTTCGCAATACAGCGGTATTGGATCAACAATGGTAGGAACCACCTGAAGCTCCGTGAGGAACTTCTTCATCCAGACAGCTTCTTTTGCGGCATCGCAAGCAGCTATGTACTCCGCTTCCACTGTTGAGTCTGCAACGGTCTCCTGCTTGGAACTCTTCCAGCAAACCGCCCCTCCATTGAGGGTAAAGACATAACCCGACATGGACTTGGAGTCATCCTTGTCACTCTGGAAGCTGGAGTCAGCAAAGGCCTCGAGCTGGAGGTCTTTTCCGCCATACACCAAGAACATCTCCTTAGTCCTTCTCAGGTACTTGAGAATGTTCTTTACCGCTATCCAGTGTTTCTCCCCTGGGTTTGACTGATACCGGCTTACAACGCTCAATGCGTATGCTACATCTGGTCTGGTACACAACATCGCATACATTATAGAGCCTACCGCAGAAGCGTAGGGTATAATAGACATGCGATCCCTTTCCAAATCAGTCTTGGGAGACATCTCTTTGGAGAGGGTGATCCCGTGACAAGCCGGTAGATTACCGCGCTTGGAATCTTCCATACTGAACCTTTTCAGTATGGTGTCAATGTACCTTGACTGTGAAAGTCCCAACATCCTCTTAGATCTATCACGATAGATCTGGATCCCCAGAATGTAGTTGGCATCACCCAGGTCCTTCATGGAGAACCTCTGCGACAAGAATCCTTTGACTGACTGTAGCATAGGAATATCATTTCCTATTAGGAGAATGTCATCCACGTACAAGACGAGGAATACCACGGTTCTCCCTACAATCTTACTGTAAATGCATGGTTCATCTGGGTTCTTGATAAAGTCGAATTCTTTGACAGTATCATCAAAGCAGATGTTCCAACTCCGCGATGCCTGCTTAAGTCCATAAATGGACTTGAGCAACTTGCACACTCTACCGCTGCTCCCACTCTGATTGAATCCCTCCGGCTGATCCATATAGACGCACTCTTCCAAATTTCCATTTAGGAAAGCCGTCTTTACGTCCATCTGCCAGATTTCATAATCGTGGAAGGCAGCAATGGCAAGAAGGATCCGAATGGATTTCAGCATAGCCACTGGAGAAAAGGTCTCGTCATAGTCCAAACCAGGTCTTTGACGAAAACCCTTTGCTACAAGTCTAGCTTTATAGGTCTCAACCTGCCCATCTACACCAATCTTCTTTCTGAAGATCCATTTGCAGCCTACGGGTTTTACCCCTTCTGGTGCAAAGTCCAAAGTCCAAACTTTGTTGGTGTACATGGACTCCATCTCGGCCCGCATTGCATCCAGCCATTTTACCGAGTCGCCGCTCTGGATGGCTTGTTGGAAGCTAGTAGGCTCACCATAATCCATGGTGCAGTCCTCTCTATCCCCGTCAATGAGAAAACCGTAGTACCTCTCGGGCGGATGAGACTGCCTATTACTCCTGCGGAGTGGCATGGGAATGTCCTGTTCTTTCGAACCTTCTGGTTCTACCAAGCTTTCAGTAATAGCTTGTGGTTCTGGAATTTCTTCCAGTTCTATTTCGCTCCCACTTATCTGATTTTCTAAAAATTCAGTTTCCAAGAAGCGGGCATGGCGAGAAACAAAAACCTTTTGTTCCTCTGCGTAATAGAAAAGATACCCCTTGGAGTTCTTTGGGTATCCCACAAACTTACACTGTACCGAACGTGCCTCGAGCTTGTCCGCATGCTGCATTTTTACAAAAGCTGGACACCCCCATGTCTTAAAGTGTTTAAGACTGGGTTTCTTCCCACTCCACATCTGATATGGTGTGGTAGGCACTGACTTAGTAGGAACTTGGTTCAAAAGATATGCAGCTGTTTCTAGTGCATAACTCCAGAAGGATCGCGGCAACTCAGCCTTACTCATCATGGAACGAACCATATCCAATAGGGTTCGATTCCTCCTTTCCGATACACCGTTGTGTTGTGGTGTGTATGGGGGAGTAAGTTGAGAGAGAATTCCATTCTCTTTTAAGAAGCCCAGAAACTCGGCACTTAAGTATTCTCCTCCTCGATCCGATCTTAGGATCTTGATACTTTTGCCTGTTTGTTTTTCAACTTCATTCTTGTATTCCTGAAATTTCTCAAAGGCCTCGGATTTGTGCTTCATCAAGAAGATATGCCCATACCTAGTGAAATCATCTGTGAAAGTAATGAAGTATGAATAACCACTTCGCGCATGTGTAGACATTGGACCACACACATCACTGTGTATGAGTCCTAAGAGCTCGCTCGCTCTTTCTCCGTGTCCAGTGAACGGAGTCTTTGTCATCTTTCCCATGAGACATGATTCACAAGTGGCATAAGACTGGTACTCGAACGGATCTAAGTATCCTTCTTTATGTAACTTTGTCAACCGTGTCTCATTAATGTGACCCAGTCTACAATGCCATAAGAAAGCCTGATTTAATTCCGGAGACTTTCTTTTAAGTGTGTTCTGGACACTGAAGACCTGAGCTTGATTCAAAACGTATATACCGTATTTCAATGTACCTGACCCAATCAGCACTTGATTTAGGTGGATGTTTACTACATCGCTTACAAAAGTAAAATCATATCCTTCCTTAGAAAGTAAGGATACAGATATGATGTTACAAGTCGCACCTGGCACATAAAAACAGTCACGCAGAATCAATATCTGCCCAGTTGTCAGTCCTAGATGATATTCCCCTACGGATTCAGCATACATGCTCATTCCGTTAGCAACCCTGAGAGTCATATCACCTTTCCTGATAACCCTACGGTTTCTCAAAGCCTGTAACGAATTACAGATATGAGATCCTGATCCGGTATCCAATACCCAGGAAGTAGGGTTAACTGACATACAGTTCTCAATCACAAACACACCCGAAGCCGAAGCCACAACATGCTTCGAATTCTGGCTACTGGCTTTACAAGCCCTGCAATCCTTCTGTCCATGTTCATTCCCGTAACAATAGGAACATCCTTCTTTTACTACATCTGTTCCTGAAACTTCTGCCCTTCCCTTTCTTTCTACTTCCCTAGTTTCCTTTAGGGTAGTAGGCAGAGACTGTTGAACTGAGTCAGCATCTGACCTGTTCTTCAACGTGGTCTTCAGGTCCGAGAGCTCAAAAGAGCTGGTCTCTGTAAGGACGTTGCCCCCTACAGATGACCCGATAGCCAACCTCGCTGGAAGCAATTCGTTCGAGGTCTCATATCTTGCGATACGAGATTGCTCTCCATATAAAACTTTGTTATGGAGGAAGATAGAAGCTGAGTCCATCTTCTCGTGCTGCCTCTGGTATATACCATCAACTGAGGCTAACACGAGGCACTTGGCTTTCGCACAGACTTCTTCCGATGTCCTACGAATATCAATATCTGTGACAGGGGAAACTGGACCTGAGACGGCAGGGGTTGGATCAGTTAAGAGGTGTCCCAGCTTGTCCTGGGCAATGGACATCTGGACAGACCTTTGCCAGTCATAACAGTTAGATTCAGTCATCTTATTATCTAGATGTAACCTAGGTGTGGTCACAGGGTCGCTGCAATTAAGAGAGAGAGAAGAAAACACTTAGCATGTTGCTCTTGCAAGTTTAGATTGGTTTTTAATTTATCTAAACAGGATGGCTCCCACTGTCTCTCGAATCCCTTCTCAAACCGTAAAGAAAAGGATTAGCCGGTATCATTCTCACCGTACAATACTTGCTTAACCGTTCAGCCAGGCCAGTGTCGGTACTTCGAGGGAGGTTTTCCAACGCTATCGCGAAGTTCCTTAATTAAGTAACCTCTTTTCCCTGTGGGCGTAGCCCCGCTAACACCTTTCTAGGCACCTACTAGGTTTATAGCATTGATCGTTAAGTGAGAGTTTTCCCGAGGAGTAGCATATACTCACAGTAGGATCGGGATCCAAATATCATCGCGTGATAAAACCGAAGGAATCCTACCAGAATCATCACACTCCAAATGGTATGCAACGCTAGCAAGTTTCAGTACTTATGAAACTCCCGATGTAGATTTTTGCCACATGCTCTTATGACCTTGACTAAGGCCAACAAATCATAAGTCACATGTCAAGTTCTACCCGTCGTTATCCAGGTTAATTTGAACCCACCCGTATATACCCTTGACTATGGCCAACAAAGCAATACGACTGTCCCAAACCAACGCATTCTATCTATGCAACATATGAATACCCACCATCTACCAAACACTGTGCCTTGACTAAGGCCAACAAACACAGCTTGAATACTGTTGAATATTTATATGAAACGACGGAGGGCTACGAATGGTTTTGGCGAAACCGTGAACGTAGTGAACTTGATATAGTCGATGGAACGAGATAGCTTTTAAAAGGAGTGGTTCAAGCTCCGCGTTTAAAAGTTTAGTTTTGAAAAGAACCGAGTGGTTTTCAAAGTGTTCCAATCGACTTTTACTTGGTTTATTTCTTGCATTAGTTCTTTTAATGCGTCCCATCATTTAATCCTACCATTGCAGAAAACAACCAAAATATGACGTACGCTTATGCCATTCGCATTCGCCACGGGGCCCCGTCATCACCCGTTAGGTTACTTAACTAACGACAGAGCGGGGGCTGGGCTAGCGCGGCTATAAAACATAAGCAACGCCTAAATAGTTATTATATATAAATATATAGCAATGATAGACATTACAGATCACAGATGAATACATTGGATATACTAGGAATCCGCAATGCGTTCGAGCCTGCAACGCAAAGCGGATTACACGGTCGCGGTGAATAGCCAAAACCCCACCCAAGACCCCTACGGGTGCGGCAAACTACCCGCCAAGCACCCGAAGCGAAGCAACCTCCCTCACCACCGTGAGTAGGCCACTCGGCACTTCGAGATACCCGGTAGTTTGTGCACCCCCTCCATGGGTCTATCCTAGGAGCAAAAACAGTAAAAAGAATTATACAATGACGGCTACAACCCCGACCCGGTTGTGCGGCCATACAAATAATATTATTACATCAATTTACATGTTACAAATAAATGAAAGAAAAACAACGCTCATCTCACATCCACCCCGGCCATTCACCCGCGACAATCCAATCCATTCATATCCACAAACTAATAACAATCACAGATCATGTATAACCCCGACTAATCGTCTTATAGCGATTAGCCGACGTTCAATACATGCAAGCATTACAGATATAACCGATGTAGTTAAAGTGTAGTGAAGTTCCGAAAAATACGGATTTATAGGCCCCCAAAAGTAAATTTTAGTTCTGGAAAATCTGGGCACATATAATATATCCTAAAAATCCCAAAACCAACAACAACACACACTGCACGAAAAACGATGCAGAGAACACGACAAACCGCGGCGCTTCCGCGGCACATGCCTACCTCGTGCCGCGGAAGGGCGGCGGTTTGAACGAATCACTGTACCGTTTTTCATGGGTGTTAATAGAAAACCCTGAGACGAATTTACAAGTATAAAGTTTTTCATTTATAGCAGGAAAAATTTTAACAGAAACTAGGGTTTTGCAAAAGTTTGGTTTTTGGATTTTCCGGTTTCGAAACTTCGTTACACTTCACTACCTAGCTAGTTTGAGTTTAGTTAGGCTCTGATACCACTGTAAGTCCACGTTGCCCACCCCGGTGCTTACGGGGAGGCGGAAAACATAATAAAAAACGGATTTTTAATGACTTAGGCAACATGGACCTTGCTTGTGAGGATCTTTACTAAACGAAAACTAGCTAAAGTAAACTAACAACTAACTGAGTTGTAGAAAGGTTATACCTTGAGCTCGAACTCCTTCTCTCCTTGCTCGTCGGAATGGTAGAAAGGCCTCACCTTGCTTGTCTTCGTCCGTCAAAGAAGGATCCACCCGAAAGCCTCGACCTTTAGCTTCAACTCCAAGCTAGGAGTAACTAGAGTGCAAGAAATGCTAAGACTTGAACCCTAGAAGTGAGTAGAGAAGATCAAGTGAAGGTTTTTCTCAAGCTTTTTGTTTCTCAACACATGAGAGGGAGAGAGCTTGAGGGAGAGGATGAGCAAGAGAGAGAAAAGATATGATAGAATGAATTATTAGTGAGCCATTCTCACTAATAAGTGTGTGATATTTTAATTAATTAATTAGCTAGAAAATTGTCATGGTTTAATCAAGAGGTGACCATTATCATTTCATTATTAATGCAAATTGCAAGGATCAAAGAGCATCTTCCAAATGAAATGATCATGGTCAAATTGTCAACTTGGTCAACAAGTCAATGAAATCAAAAGGTCAACAACAACAACCATGCACAATAATTAAGCTAATTATTAATTAACAATAATACACACAAAAGCAATAGGGTTAATGAAATGATAATAGTCATTAACCCTAAACAAGGTCCTCTCCCTCAATCTCAAGCAACTGTGCATTACGCACCCGCATTCGTGATCCGAGGAACACGAACACAATGAGAAAAACCAATCTCAAATCATATACTAGGATCCGGCTTAAACCAAAGCCCGCTAGTATAAACTGTCCGGACAGCAAACGTGCACAAGTGCGCGGATGCGAACGAACCCTGTCGCAAAACCATGCGACCTCTACTCATTTTGCCTAAAGGCGAATAGCTCTCTGTGTGGGACTCTAAAGACTCGACACTACGCTGGCAGTGGGTTTAACCACAGACCGCAAGCGGCACTAGCTGTACGTAACGGTCCCCAGGTAGATGTCGATAAGAAGACTGACGAGGTGAACCCCATCTGCACTCCTACTGAGCCTGTATGTGACAGTCTCCGTACAGTCCGGTCTGTTCGTCTGATACATCGCATGGCGGGCCTAGGGGGCGGTGAACGTCAGTCCCCTAATAGCGGTATAAGTCGTGTCGGAGTGTAGCCCAGAACACCCTGAGATAACACTGGAAACCTACCAGTATATCTCGCTTGCCCTGGCCAGGGACTACTCGTGTAATGGCTCTCCTGGACACAGCGCGATGTCAACCCCCAATACCGGGAGAGACGAATCCTGTCTAACCGTCACTGCCTCCAAGTGCTTCGGGACTGCACCCAAAAACTACCTGTTTGCACGACTCCTTCAAGCCGTGGTAGGGTAGTAATCAAAGTGCAGTGGGAACACACTCGAGGCGAAGTGACAGTGTCAAGTCAGCGGACTAAGCTGTACTCATGTCACCTGGGAACTGATAACTGACGATAGGTATATTACCAACCAACAGTTCCCGACGAGTCCTGTCCCGTGTACTCGTAACCTAACGAGCACCCGCATACTATCCCAAGTACGACGTACTAACAGCTGTGGGACAGACCGTCTCCCACACTGGGATGAGAAGCGCATACGCTAGTCTACTCCGGAGTATCGATGCCCTGTCTCGATAGTCCAACGACCAGGGACCTGTATAAGGATGTGCTTATAGATTACCCAGCTCCCACGAGTGCGAGCGCCATCACAACGCTGGTAATCAAGCAAAGATCCTAAGGGCTCTACTAATATGTATACCAGCAATATGCTAAAAGAAACACATGCACATATTAAAGCAGAGACAAACCAAGTAGCATACTACCATTTCGAGCAAGATTGTATATACAACTGTGAATATCCCAAGCTTCCATTAAGTAATATACAAACTAGTATGATACAGTAATGGCCTCTAGGGTATATACACTAACAGAAAGTGCCGTCCTTATAGTCACCTGATGAAGAAGGGAACCCCATTCGTTTGGGATCAAAAATGCCAAGGCGCATTGGATGAGATCAAGCAATACCTGTAGAGCCCGCCGGTATTGGCTGCTCCAGTTAAGGGGAAGCCTCTCTTTCTTTATACAACCGCCCTCGAAGGTTCCTTAGGCGCATTATGGGCACAAGAGAACGATCAAGGGAAAGAAAGAGCACTGTACTACTTAAGTCGAGTTTTGCTGGGGGCAGAAAGCAACTACTCTCCCATTGAAAAACACTGCCTGGCGTTGATCTTCGCAATAACAAAGCTTAGGCACTATGCGTTGGCGCACGAAGTCCGTCTTATTTCAAAAGTGGACCCTCTCAAATATCTAATGTCAAAAGCCATATTGACAGGGCGACTCGCTAAATGGGCCCTGCTCTTGATGGAATTTTCGATAACATATCAACCTCTCAGGGCAGTAAAAGGCCAGGCCATCGCCGACTTCCTTGCTGAGCACCCGATACCAGCCGACTCTCCTTTAAACTGCGATCTTCCGGACAAACATGCGTTTGATGCGATCGATGGTGATAATACCCGATGGGAGCTTTATTTCGATGGAGCATCTTCCATGAAAAAGCACAAACAAAATACGCCAGTGATCAAATCAGGGGTAGGACTCATCTTTGTGACTCCACAAGGAGGAATAATGCGCTTCGCCTTCTCCTTAACAGAGCCGAGGACGAATAATGAAGCTGAATATGAAGCTTTGATAGCAGGCCTCGAGATCGCCATTGATATGGGAATTGAAAGCCTCCTCATATATGGGGACTCCCAGCTGGTCGTCAGTCAAGTGAACGGCGATTACCAAACGTGCAAACCGGAATTGGTAAAATACGGTGAAAAAGTGCAGCAACTGCTAACCCAAATCCCCTCCTACACGTTGGAAAGTATACCGCGCGCGGAAAACAGCAAAGCGGACGCACTGGCCAAACTTGCTAAAGAATTGGCTGATGAGAACCTCGATGACGTTAGAATCGTGGTACAAAGCCGTCGAGTACTCGCCCCGGCAGAAATACCTCCAGAATCATATAAAGAAAAGGGAGCGACTGAGCAGACGACCCTGCAAATAAAAGACCATGAGAGGGTTGAGGATTGGAGGGAAGTTTTTATAGACTACTTCAAGTCCCACCAAATGCCTGAAGTTGCGTCCGCAAGACATCAACTCATAAAACGAGCTCTGTCCTTCGCCTTCGTCAATGATACTCTCTACAAGAGGTCATTCGATTCTCTGTGGCTGAGATGCTTAGGACCGGACGAATCGGAAAGGGTCGTCCAAGAGGTTCACGACGGACTCTGCGGTTCTCATCAAGCGGGCCCTAAGATGAAGTTGAAAATAAAACGGATGGGCTACTACTGGCCTACGATGATTCAGGACTGCATCGAATATGCGTAGCAATGCCACTCATGCCAAATTCATGGGGACTTCATCCATTAACATCCAAATCCGCTACACCCAACAGTGGCTAGCTGGCCATTCGAAATGTGGGGGACTGATGTAGTTGGCCCTATCGAACCAGCATCGTCTAAGGGACATCGTTTCATCCTAGCGACGACTGATTACTTCTCCAAATAGGCAGAGGCGATACCGTTGAGGGAAGTGAAGACGGAGAACACCCTCCATTTCTTTAAAACGCAAGTCATATACCGGTTTGGAGCCCCAAGAAGGATCATCTCTGATAATGGGCCAGCCTACCGAAGTCATAAAATTAGCCGCTTCGCACAGCAGCACAATATAGACTGGAGATATTCCTCAGTTTATAATCCGCGAGCTAACGGTTTAGCTGAGGCCTTCAACAAGACCTTGACGAAGATCATGAAGAAAACAGTGTCACGAAATAAGAGAGATTGGCATGAAAGACTGCAAGAAGCTCTTTGGGCGTATCGAACTACGTTCAAGACAGCCACAAACACAACGCCGTACGCGTTGGTATTTGGGACGGAAGCAGTACTCCCTCTCGAGATAGAATTACCCTCTCTACGAGTGGCAGTTCACTACGAGCTGACAGACGAAGAAAATGCTCACCTTCGGTTTGAAGAGCTTGACGCCCTTGATGAAACTAGGCTCATAGCGCAGCAAAATCTAGAAGCTTATAAAGCAAAGATGACGCGCTCATACGAAAGATTGACCCGATCGAGGACATTTCGTCAAGGCGAACTCGTGCTAGTGGTCAAAAGGCCTATGATCCCCAATCGCGCCAAGCGGGGAAAGTTTGAGCCAAACTATGAGGGCCTATACATCATTGATAAGGTCTACCAGGGCGGGGCCTATCTACTCGTGGACATGCACGGTGAAAGGCCTTTTAGGCCGATAAACGGTCGCTTCCTAAAGAAATACTACGCTTAATGAGCCACAGCCTAGGTCAACGATAGATGACGACGATTATGTCCGCTCGCTATCTTCTTAAGCTCAAGTTCTATAAGCAGTAGCCAACTTCTCAACAGCGGACCGAAATGTCCTTAAACTAACAGTGGACCGAAATGTCCTTAAACTAATAGCAGACCGAAACGTCTTTAAACAACTACCGCAGCATCCTTAGGCTGACGACGACGACGACGAAAAAAAAAACGGTATGTCCATAAGCAAAAAAAGGGGCACGGATGAAAACCTGAAAGGGCTCCGTGAGTAGAAACAACAGGGCTACCGGCGAGTGTTCGTGAAAACCTGGAAGGGCGCGACCTCGTAAAAAAAAAAGAAGAAAGATTTCTATGTATTATCAAACATGATACAATCAAGTGCACAAAAGTATGTGGGGTATGGGATTCGAACGGTGGTGGCATGGTTCAGCAATGCAAGGTATTACCAATGAGTATGATGCTAACACCATATGATATATGGAGTGGGATTTGGTAAAACCATATATACTTGTTATAAATATCGTAATTATTATTAATATGGGGAGTTGAAAAGTCAGGATCTCAATAACAAAGGGTGAAAGGATCTCAATAACAAAGGGTGAAAGGATCTCAATAATAATAAAAAAAAAAACAAAAAAAAAACGGCATGTCCATAAACAAAAAAGGGCACGGATGAAAACCCGAAAGGGCTCCGTGAGTAAAAACGGCAGGGCTACCGGCGGGTGTTTGTGAAAACCCGAAAGGGCGCAACCTCGTTAAAAGACACTTATAGGGTCCTCTCGACCTTATAAGGAGAAACCACCTGCGTGAGATCCTTACTACTCACAAAGGAGCAACACACTTAGGGATCCCCACGATTCCTAAGGAGAAAACACACTTGCGAGATCCTCACGACTCGTAAGGAGAACTCTCTTATGGGACCCTCACGGCTCATAAGATTTGAAAGTCTTAAGTCACAGAGACCTAAACCTGTGCTTAAGCAAACCCCCACAAACTTTCAATATTGCCCTACAAGTGGTTCAATATTGACCCTTGTATACAATCCACGGGCGCGAATAAACATTTCCCTAGCCAAATTTCATCCGTGATTGGGAATACGTTCGCATGGTGAACAACCCTTATAAATCCCCTCGATTTATGAGGAGAAAACCCTCCTGTAGGATCCTTACGACTTACAGAGGAACAAAACACTTAGGAACCCTCACGATTCCTAAGGAGAAAATACACCTACAAGATCCTCACGACTTGTAGGGAGAAATACCTTCACGAGACCCTTACGGCTCATGAAATCAAAAGCCTTAGTCGACAGGCCCCTAACCCTGGTCGCTAAGCCTCCTTTGTTCGACAACGACAGAGGCAAATGATGATTCGCTCCTGGTAATATCCCAGTAGTAGCGGTGCTGATGCCGAAATCGGTGTCCAATTTCAGGTTTACAGCGAAAAGCCAGTAGGCCGCACATGCATACGAAATAGCCGAAATGATGGAGCGACTTGCAATAAAAAAGCTGCAAGTAAAAATGTATACATGCAAAATAGCCGAAATGATTGGGCAACTCGTAATAAAAAGCAACGAGTAAAAAAAAAAGTAAAATATATATAGCCGAAATGATTGGGCACCGCGAAAAATAGCCGAAATGATTGGGCAATCGCGACCTTCGCGATATAAAAGCTGAAATGATAGAGCATCGCGGAAATAAAATAAAAAAAAATGATGATGATAAGACTTTGGCCCTACAGTTAAGATAGCATCGATCCCTGTATACAATCCAAGGGCGTAAACAAAGAATGAACCATACTTTCCCAGCGGATTCTGTCAGACGACGAACCCCAAACCTCACCGGTTCAGTTCAACTGAAGAAGCCAGTGACTTCAACAAAAAAATTCCTCGACTCACGGATACAAACACTCCTTGACGAGAGCCTTCTGATCCGCGTCAACCCGCAGAGCCACCAGTGCCTCCGTAGGAACCCTCGACTCGTTTCAAACCCCAAGGAAACAAATAATCCTTGGCATTTGGGAAACAAATAATCGCAGCAAACTCCTCAACTCACGGATACAAACACTCCTTGACGAGAGCTTCCTGATCCGCGTCGACCCGCAGAGCTACCAGAGCCTCCGTAGGAACCCTCGACTCGTTTCAAACCCCAAGGAAACAAATAATCCTTGGCGCTCGGGAAACAAATAATCCCTAGCAAACTCCTCAACTCACGGATACAAACACTCCTTGACGAGAGCTTCCTGATCCGCGTCGACCCGCAGAGCTACCAGAGCCTCCGTAGGAACCCTCGACTCGTTTCAAACCCCAAGGAAACAAATAATCCTTGGCGCTCGGGAAACAAATAATCCCTAGCAAAATCCTCGACTCACGGATACAAACACTCCTTGACGAGAGCCTTCTGATCCGCGTCGACTCGCAGAGCCACCAGTGCCTCCGTGGGAACCCTCGACTCGTTTCAAACCCCAAGGACACAAATAATCCTTGGCGCTTGGGAAACAAATAATCCCTCGCAAAATCCTCGATTCACGGATACAAACACTCCTTGACGAGAGCCTCCTGATCCGCGTCGACTCGCAGAGCCACCAGCGCCTCCGTGGGAACCATCGACTCGTTTCAAACCCCAAGGACACAAATAATCCTTGGCGCTTGGGAAACAAATAATCCCGCGCAAAACTTCTCAACTCACAGATACAAACACTCCGTGACGAGAGCCTCTTTGACTCACATCTCGGGCAGTAAGGATTCAAAAACTTGCTTCCTGAACAATGGGACCCTGCAAGTCAATCCTAAATGGTCTCTTGCATACTATTCACGGGTCTCACTCTCTGAAGTCGATTCTCGACAAAGAGGGAAACAACAGCTTACGAGCCCTCTCGACTCGTAAGAGGGAGAAATTCTCTTATAGGATCCTTTCGACTTATGAGAGAAAACCACACTTGGGAATCCTCACGATTCCTAAGGAGAACATCCACTTACGAGATCCTCTCGATCCGTAGGGAGAAAAGTCTCTATGAGACCCTCACGGCTCATAGAGTTGAAAAGCCTTAGGCGGCAGATCTGAACCTGCGGCCTAAGCCATCGCTATCTCTTAAAAAAAAAAAAAATAAGTTATCTTCCAATTATGTTTATCAAAGACAACATGCTGATAATAAGAGAATGCAGAAAGAAAAAGTGCATACAAGACATTGCAAAAGAAAATGTGTATCTTTATTCATTGACTTCAATCAAATACAAGATGAATCGTACAAAAGAATAAAGAATGGATACATATTATTTTAAAGGAAAATTTTACAAATACATTGATACAGAGGCAGCTACTGGGAAGGAAGCGTCTTAAGTAGAGTTATCAGTTGTTCGCACACTTCCTTCCAGGCCTTTTCCCGATCGGCTACCACCGCCAGCTCTGCCTCCACTTGGGCTCGTTGCTGCAAGACCGACGCAAGCTGCTCCCTCACGACTTGATAGGCAGCTTCCCGACTTGGGATAGTGTGCTCAGCTACGTCAAGCTTCCGCTTCAAGTTTAGCCCGTGGGAGATGCGCTCCAAGAGACCCTCAAAGATAGTCTTCACTTGGGCGGCATTTGCCTCAACCTCAGCGCGCAGATGGGCCGTTTCGTTCGAGGTCTTTTGGCATTCCCTTAGTCTTAAAGCTGCTTCTTGCTCCAAGTGGAGGGAGTGCGAAGTGCTTTGCTCGAGCCAAGCTGTACGTTGGGTGCTCAGGGCCAAAACTTCGGAAGAAGGGCGCGTCGACTCCAGCCGGTATAGACAGGCCTCGATCTCCCTGCAGTGATTAACCCAAGATCCGACAACGCCTTCGTTATGAAAATTTACGAGCGCCACCAACATTGGATTAACCTCCACAGCGAAATCTACGGCAGAAGGGAGAGTGTCCATGTTGAGCTCTTCAATGTACCCGCTCAGCATGCCCAAAGTCATCGCAGCACCCTTGGAAGATGGACGTCTCAAGAAAGGGCCTGCCGGTGAAAGGACGCGAGCCTCAAAGGGGACCGGAGCCGGAACAATAGCTGCGAAACAAAACATGGTTAAACGATGGTTCAGAAAATGTTGAAGGGTTACCAAAAAGAAATTTACTATACCAGCTGCAACGTATGGCAAAGCCGGAAGGGCCGGCAGCGCGGCGGATCTTACATCCCCTCCTTCGATTTGTGGCACTGCAATAAGGAAAAGGAAAAGTCAAGGAACCATCCCATTGCTAAAAAGGGGAAAATAAAGACATTGTAGTGAAAGTATACTCACCGGCGCCACCAGAGGGAGAAGCAAGTTCGGACGGGAAGGAGAAGTGTGGGAGCAACACTTGATATAGATGATCAAAGAGCACTCCTGAAAAGATGCAGTGGTATAACGTTAGTACCAAAGCTACATTTTTAAAAAAGATTAATACATGAGTTGTAAATCCATACCTTCCAACATCCGCGATGGTACAAGTGAAGACGGGGAGGCCACCACCGCCAAAGCAGTAGTTGACGGTGCTCCTTCGAGCAATGGAGCGTCGGCACTGGCCGCACCTGCAAAGACAAGCTTGTTAGAAGAGATCGCAAGATATATAAAAAAGGGGGGAACGCTGGTGACACAAAAATTTTACCTGACGAACTGCCAGCCGAGACTGAGGCAACTCCTTCCTCCATTGACATCAGGCCACCGCACGTAGCCTCGTCACCCGACTCAATAGGGACCGTTGTTACACTTGCAGGCCCTAGAGGAGGCGGGGGAATATAGGCGGAGAGGGCCATGATTGGAGTATTGCCAGATTCCAGAGAAGGAGCGGCTGGCTCATCCTCAGGAATCGTGGCCACCTCACCCGCTACTCCTTCGAGTCCTGCAGTCACAGTTGTCTCGTCCACCGTCGCCGCGAGGTCTCCAGCCTCAAGGGCCTCGACTTCTACTGCCTTCGGCTCGACAGTCATCTCATCTGCCGCCATTTCAAACGCGGCATCAATGACCTTCTCGGCGGCGGATCCTTCAACTTCTGTTTCAGGCGCCGTGGCCCCGACGACGGTGCCCACCGTCGGCTCAGGTTCAGCAAGCGCCGCTTCCGCCGTTTCCTGGGGTCCGACGGTCTCCGCCTCCCCCTCAGTCGGACTTGGTCCTGCAAGATGGAATGCATATGAGCTAATGGCTTTATAATAATTCTTACAACAAGGTTCTGAAAGAGATGCTACCTGAAGGGGATTTATTATTTGCACTTCGGGCCGCACGCGCTACTTGCCTATAAGCAGTACACAGGGCGACAGGGGCCTCTCCAGAAGGAGTGTCAGCACGAGGAATGGTACTGGGACCCGCTCCCGCGGCCAAAGCAGCTCTACGCGCCTTTTCTTCGCGTCTCAACCGCTTCCGCTCCTCTCGAGCCGTTGAGACGGATGCCACTAGGGCTTCCTTGAGTGAGGCTCCCTCGTCCGTATATAGGGATGCCTCTAGATTCTTCAAGGCATCCTTCATCGTTTTGTCAAGCCGAGGCTCTTGCGGCAACTTTGACGAAGCCGGGACCTCAGTTACAGACTCGGGAAAGACCCTCGCGTCAATTAATACAACCCCTGCAAAGAAACAAAAGAAAGTCAGGTTGAATATCATAGAGAGACAACAAACTTTCCTTATAAAAGAGAAAGGAGTGAAACATACCAGCGCCTGCTAAGGCACGCTTCTCCTCCTCTTCCTGGAAGGTTTTCAGGGAGGCAGCAATAGCCTCTTCAGTAGAAACACCTGTTGAAAATGGAGCAAATGTTAGTTAAAGATAATAATACAAGGTGCAATAAAATGACAAATGAAGCGTCTGATGATTACCGGACTCAGCAAGTTTGCTTAACATCGCTTCGAGCCTAGCCGATCGCTCCGAAGCTGCAATGGCGGCAGCCAGATTGGTGTCCGCAGGATCTACCACGAAACCCTCATTGCTGCCGTATTCACATATGGCCTCGGAGGGAGGAGCCGCAGGATCTAAGCTGAGGATCGCGTCGAGGGATAGGGTGGACTTCTTCTTTTTCTGCCCGCCAGCTTTAGATCCACCCGGAGCAGCTTTGCGCTTGGTAGCCACTTTAGGGCGGCGAGTCCCGATCTCTGCCCCTCCGCCAGATCCTGGCGATACCACATCAACCGTCTTCGTGGGAGCATGGGGCGCCGGCGGTGCATCCACCATAGTGGGCAATGGCAATCCACGCGGGGGGGCCAACACACGTGGTCGGTCAGCTCCGGCCTCTTTTAGCGGAGGGACAACCGGGCGCCTTGGCTGCAAGGGAGCCTTGCGATCACCACCAGGAGGCGCACCCCTACGGTCGACCAGCAAGCGTTTCTCCATTAAAATGATTGGGCCCATAGCATGCGCGTACCAGGCTACATACGGATGGATTATTTTAGGGGCACAGCTAGGCTCACTGATGAAAAAATAAGAGCCTGTATTGAGCCGGACGAAATGATGCATCGCATTCCTTATCCCCTCTGGGCCGACCGCGGGTGTTTCCAGAAAGGCCTCCATCGGGATCCCTTGATTGTAACTTGATTGTCGGGCAAATCGATGTGGGTTATACCTCATAAAGAGAGCCATCTTATTCTGCCTAAATACTGGATAACCCGGCCGAATGGAGTAAAGGTGAAGGATTTCCCGAGCCTTCAATACAAAAACCCCGCCCTTAAAGTCGTCACGCAGCGACACCACTGACTTAGCGGTCTCGGAGCCTATGGTGATGACCTTATCCACAAAAGAAGTCTTCGCTCCGACTAGATGCGAACGCAGGAGCAGTCCCCTAGACTCCCGCGGGGGTACAACCACAATTGAAGCCCCGACCAACCGCATAATTCTTGGGAGTTTGAATTTATCAAAGAATGGAGGAGTCTTATGAGCACCAAACACCCCTCGCACATGCAACTCCATCCAAGAAGTGAAGTAGTGCATCGGAAAGTTAGTAGGCTGTTCCCCGGGCTCATTAGCGTCCGCCGCTACGCTATGTCCATTATAAAGGTAAGCCAGCCCGGCAATCCCTACCGATAGCTGCAAACCAGCCGCCATTCGATGCGCCGGATAAAAGACAGAGGACCGCATGAGGCGTGGGTGCATGGGAAGCGCAAAGCTGCATAGCCATAGACCCAAGAACCCTATGAAAAAAGTCTCCTCGTCCATGCCAGGAACGGCGATCTCTGAGAAAGGGACGCTGGCAGTGCCGGGGAAATAAAAATCCCGCTGGTCATCTTCCGATGAAGGTCGGCGGTCCAAGCCGAAACCAAAGGGGTCAACAAGCTGAGCGAACTTCTCGCCCTGCTCTGATAGGAACTCCGGGCGGATAAAACGAGCAATGAAATCCGTGAAACTGACGCCCCGGTCGCCCGATTCCAAATGGAGTTCCTCATAAATCTCCAACACCTTCACCAAGCCCGGGTGCTGATGCTGAATGGCATTTTCCGGAGTTAAGTCAAATACAAGCTGCTTGGTGGCGAAGACATACTCGTCTGGAGGAAGCAGCTCCTCCTAGTGTTCTCCCCTCATTGGCAGACCTGAAATTTCAGCAAACTCCTCCAGAGAGATGGAGACTTCCCTATCCGCTGTCAAGAAGGTATGGGTGGGGATATTCCATTGTTCGATGAAGGCCTTTACCCACCACGTCGGAGGAGAGGGATACTCGAAAAGCGAGACGTAGACAGCTGAGTATAAGCCAATCGTCGTCAGGAGAGCCCTCTTCGTCGCCAAAATGTAGCGGGCCCATGGCAGATATCCGGCAAGCGGTCGCGGCGTCAATCCAATATTGTAAGCCTGTCCCCAAGGGCGTACTTCACCCTGACAGATTCGCCTCCCCAAGATATCTATAGCCGGCGGCGGCTGCACTGGAATGGCACCGATTGCAGGCTGAAGGAGGTCGTCGGCTTTCCAATTTTTAACCTCCACGGCATACTCCACCGGGGGCTTGTCCGCATAAGGGATCGTAACTATGGGCTCAGAGGGCAAAGCGGAGCTGAAGCTGCGACGGCCTTGGATGATTTGGCTGTACCACCTTCCCCATAAGTGAAGTCTCTTGCACTCAGGATCGTGATTTTTGATCAGAGCAAACACCACCCGGTCCACTGGTGCATGTGGGAACCCTCCTTCTGAGCGAACGAAAGGGAAAGACAAATCTTCAGACATGTTCCCTGTAAAAAAAAATATATATATATATATATAACCGTTAGTGTTCCAGTGCTTCACATTTCAAAGTCATACATCACACTACAATGCAGTGGGTAGGGGACCAAAAGGGGACCCACAAAATCAAGATGACGGCACATCATTTGATAAGACAGTCCCATCATTGGATGAGACTGTCAGTTAATTAAAAAGACCCCCAAAAGAATACCCTTATTGGAGGGATCCCTAGAGACAAGAAGAAAATCTCCTCTTTTTAGAGCAAAGCTCTATCACAGAGTGACATTTGTCAAACTCTGGTCTCAAAGGAATAAAACTTCTTAAAAAAGAGCCTAGCTCTGTAGTAGTAATAAAAAATTATAACTCCTAAGAATTAAAATTTTTGGGATCTTAAAGATTCATGAAAACTTTTAGGAGTTCTCTATTTGATCTATGAGCAGGGCTCTGTTCATAGGTTAAAACCCAAGAACCAGATCTCTGTAAATTTTTGAGAGCAAGGCTCTGTGGATGAAACCCCAAAGGGGTTTTCTTTAGATCAAAGATCTATGAGAGCAAAGCTCTGTTGAAGAAACCCCAAAGGGGTTTTCTTTAGATCAAAGATCTACAAGAGCAAGGCTCTGTTGATTAAAATTAATTAATTTAAATTTTTACCTAAGAGTGATTTTAAGTTCTGAACTTCAAAGTTCTTGGGAAAATCAAGAGCAAGGCTCTGAAAATTCTTAACCAAGAGCAAGGCTCTGAGTCAAAATTCTTAAAGTGGTAAAGAATTTTCTAAAGGACCAAGGGTCCTATTTATAGGCGCTTGCGCCCCTTCAACTGACCCCCAAGATCCAACGGTTGGGGTCTTGCCACCGCTGCACTCACGTGCGCGCCACGTGAGCGCAACGGTGGGGGGGCATTTGTTCCCCCAATCAGAGCAAGGCTCTACTTGAATTTTGAAAATTCAAATGTCGAAGCAACGCTTCGGTTCCCGTGCGCAGCGTGCAATTTGCCACATGTCAGAAGTTGACTCAGCATCGCAACGCCCAAGGCAATGCGTCCAATCAGAGCAAGGCTCTTTAAAAAAACATAAGTAACACTTAACTGCGCAAGCGCACGGCGGCGCGACACGTGTCTGCGCAGTTGCGCAAGCACAACTGCGCAAGCGCACGGCGGCGCGACACGTTTCTGCGCAGTTGCGCAAACGCAGCTGCGCAAGCGCACGGCTGCGCGACACGTGTCTGCGCAGTTGCGCAATCGCTGCTGCCCAAGCGCACGGCTGCGCGACACGTGTCTGCGCTGCTGCGCAAGCGCCTTACTGCGCGACACGTGTCACGCTCTGGTGAGTTGCGCAGCAACAGAATAAAAATTTAATGAAATCTTTTCTGTTCTTTCCAAAACCAGAAGATTTTCTTCTGCCTTTGGATCAAAGATCCAGCGATGGGAAAATTCCCAAAATCATTCAGAAAAGATCTTGTTAACAAATTCAACAAATTTGTGAGCACTATAAATAGGACCCCAGACCTCATTTGATGAAAAAAAAAGACCAGAAAGAAAATAGAGAGAATTCTTGAAGAACTTTGGAAGAACAAAAAAAAAAGAAAAGGTAAAACCTTTTAAAAAAGAAAAATTTCTGAAGTATAGATCATTGATCTAAAAATCATTAATCTTCAATGAGCAAATAAATAAAATAAAAATAAATAAATAAAAATAGTGCCTTGCACTTGTTATGAACCTTTGGTTCTCTGAGAAAAGGAAAAACAAGAGAGAAACTTGTTTTGCTTTGATCTAAATTTAGATCAAAAGTGCTCTGCACTTTTGTTCTTGAATCTAAAAGATTCTTGATGCTCTGCAATGTATTATTTAGAGTGCCTGGCCCAAATCAAATTGCAAAGCAATAAAAGGGCAGAGCCCTATTTGAATTAATATTCTGTTTGAGCAAAGCCCAAAATAAATAAAATTGGACTTAACCCAATCGTGGCCATAAGTCCTTAAATCAAATTGATTGAGCAAAATGGCTCTCCTGAATCAATTCACAACCGGTCCGAGGGTACGTCTCCGAACTCCTTTGACATCTATCGTTGTAATTCCTCTACGACGTCAAAGAGGCGACAGGTCCCAACGACCACACATCGCTATGGACTGCGAGGTCCTTAAACTCGTGGACCGAGACGTCCCTAAACTAATATCAGACCGAGACGTCCCTAAACTAATAATGGACCACCACGTCTCTAAACTGGCGATGGA
>CM057340.1:233600456-233602956 GCA_030015575.1 Agapanthus africanus
CCGAATGCCCATGCCCACCGTGCCAAGACAGACGTCAATGCAAAACGGTGCGCGAAGGGTCGCGAGGATCGGACGAGGCGGCTCCGCCGAGCACGAAAGAAGCGCGCATCTCGAAAGCCGAAAAAGGCAGGAAACGCCAACAGGCGGCCTGCAGTGGGCCCCACCGGCGGGGCCCGGAGTGGGCCCCCCCGGCAGGGCCGAGCCACATTTCCAAGGGCGGTGAACGGCGCCTTGCACCACACCGCGCCATGAGCCATGGCATGCACCGAGAGCCAAGCAAGCACCTCCCTCCTACTATAGTTTAGGAGGGAAACCCCTAGAAATGACCCCGGGGGTCCAAAGTGTCTCTGTGGCCTTACAAAATTTTTCCATGGTGCTAGGCACGGTGGGCATGGTGCAGGGCACGGCTTGGTGCTTGCTGCACCGTGCCTGGCGCGACCTGCACCGTGCCCAGCAACGGGCCAATGAGCCAAGAATGAACCGGGCGCCTCCCACCTACTATAGTTTAGGAGGGAACCCCCTAGAAATGACCCCGGGGGTCCAAAGTGTCTCTATGGCCATACAAAATTTCTCCATGGTGCCGGGCACAGCATGGTGCGGTGCTGCACCGTGCCCGGTGCGTTCTGCACCGTGCCCGGTGCGGTGCCCGGGACCCATGAGCCAAGACATGCATCGGCCGTCGCATGGGCCGGAATTCTCGCCGAACGAAGGCAACGGAGAGCCGCCGCGTCAAGCCCACGCGCGCGCGAGGCGCTAAGGTGCGAAGGCTCGAATCCGCGTAAATCGCGACGCGGCGCGGGCGGGGCGCGCGCGTGTGGGGATTTTTAGAGACATTCCCCAAGACGCGAGCGCCCGCGGGGCAGTCTCGCGCCGTGCCGGCGCCGTGCCACCGATGGATCGAGCCATCGCGTGGGCCGAAATTCTAGCCGAACGAAGCCGACAATGAGCCCCCGCGTCAAGCCCGCGCGCACGCGAGACGCTAAGGCGCGAAGGCGTGAATTCGCGTAAATCGCGACGCAGCGCGGGTGGGCCCGCGCACGTGTGCGGATTTTTAGGGACATTCCTCAAGACACGAGCGCCCGCGGGGTAGTCTCGCGCCGTGCCGGCGCCGTGCCACCGATGGATCGGGTCGTCGCGAGGGCAGGAATTCTCGCCGAACGAAGCCGACAATGAGCAGCCGCGTCAAGCCCGCGCGCGTGCGGGGAGCTAAGGCGTGAATCCGCGTAAATCGCGATGCGGCGCAGGCGGGTGCGCGCGCGTATGGGGATTTTTAGGGACATTCCTCAAGACGCGAGCGCCCGCGGGGCACTCGCGCCGTGCCGGCACCGTGCCACCGATGGATCGGGCCGTCGCGCGGGCCGGAATTCTCGCCGAACGAAGCCGACAATGAGCCGCCGCACGCGCAAGATGAGCGAAGGCGCGAGTTCGCGTAAATCGCGACGCGGCGCGCCCGTGGGGGTTTTTTAGGGACATTCATCAAGTCATGAGCGCCCGCGGGGCAATCTTGCACCGCGCCGGCACCGTGGCACCGATGGATCAAGCGTCGCATGCGCCGGAAGTCTTGCCGAAAGATGCCAACAATGAGCCGCCGCGTCGAGCCCCCACGCGCACGCGTGGTGACATTTTATTCAAATTCCGAAAAAAATGAGAGCCCAAGGGACCCGGTTTGGCCTCTGTGATGTGGGGCCCGCACTGCCCAAGTTCCCGCAGCGAACTATCCGCGGGCCCCACCGCCGGCTCAGCGCCGGACGACGCCACGGGTTTCCCGGACCGGTCCCCCTCCCGTCTGGCCCAGCCGTAGCCCTAAAAAACATTGCCTGGCATAATGCCATGCGCCGTGTCACGGCCCTTGCCCATGAGCCATGGCATGAACCGAGCAAGCCCCTCCCACCTACTATAGTTTTCTGGGGAATCCCCTAGAAATGATCCAGGGGGTCCAAAGTGTCTCTGTGGCCATACAAAATTTCTCCATGGTGCCGGGCACGGTGGGTATGGTGCCGGGCACGGCACGGCACGGTGCAGCACCGTGCCTGGTGCGGTTCAGCCCCATGCCTGGTGCGGTGCAGCACCGTGCCTGGTGCGGTGCCCATTAGCCGAGAATGCACCGAGCGCCTCCTACCTACAATAGTTTAGGAGGGAAACCCCTATAAATGACCCCGGGGGTCCAAAGTGTCTCTGTGGCCATACAAAATTTCTCGATGGTGCCGGGCATGGTGGGCAAGGTGCCGGGCACGGCGTGGTGCAGTGCAGCACCGTGCCTGGTGTGTGCTGCATCGTGCCTGGTGCGTGTCGCACCGTTCCTGGTGCGTGCCAATGAGCCAATACATGCACCGAGCACCTCCCTACCTGCTATAGTCTAGGTAGGAAACCCCTACAAATGACCCCGGGGGTCCAAAGTGTCTCTATGGGCACAAAAAATTCTCCATGGTGCCGGGCACGTTCCTGGTGCGGTGCTGCACTGTGCCTGGTGCAGTGCTGCACCGTGCCTGGTGCGTGCCAA
>CM057340.1:233607956-233642956 GCA_030015575.1 Agapanthus africanus
AAGATCGGCTCGGCTCATAAAAGGTTGAAGGCTTCTCGCTTGATTTGGTACTCGGGATCTTTAATTTGGATTGGAATTAGGGTTAGGGTTTCGCACAAGTTTTGTCACTAGACTTGTGGAAGAAGATGGTGTAAGAGGTAAAGATTATTGAACTAAAGATTAACAAAGATTAACCTCAACCCTTAGATCTAGGTTCCTTTTTATAGACAACCAAACCCTAGATCTAGGATTTGAATTTTAAGTTTCCCTCCAAAAGTTTGTTGAGGAGATTTGAATTTCCCTCCAAAAGTTAGTTAGAGGAGAGGCTTCTAGAAGAGGTTAGTTAGGAGCTTGATTAGCTTAATCAAGATTAGGTTGCTTAATGATCTTTACTGATCTGGCAGTAGCTTCGAGGTCCTTCTGGAATTTGAAGTATCAGAAAGGAATGTGGGCCCAGAGATACAAATTGTGCACTGAAACTTTAGCGCTGACGTGGCAATTCCGCCGCGGAACCGCGGCGCAAGCCGGCTCCCGCCACGGTTCCGCGGCGCTTTGGGGGCTTCATGGCTTAGGATTTCTAGTACTGCTTTGGGCTGAAATATGGGCCTTTATAGGATATGTTGAATTGTATTTTCCCCTTTTTATTGCTACCAGATCTCAAATCATTGAGTTGGCGTATTTTTTGATCGGCTCTTTTGGCTTTGCTCCTGCATAATTTCTCAAGTCAAGTGTTGCGCAATATAGGGATGATGCGATGCCATGAAATGCGGTCAATTTCCTTTATAGTGCCGGTTTTAGAGTCTAACACATGCAATCTGATATTTTACGACTGATTTGCTAATATGTGAAATATGAATACCGTACACTTCTAAATGAGTGCAAATGATAGGGAAATTGCCGGTTAAAAGATGCAGTATTTTCGACTGATAAAATTCCCCCAAACTTATTTTCGATCGTCTCGAGCGAACTGTTTTATTAAAAAGAGAAGGAGAAAATAAAGAAAGAGAAATACTAACTAGCACACTTTCGTAGGCAACACGATTGCACTGAGCACGTGCAACAAGCCTTTAAACCTCTAGGTGTCCCTAATAAGAGGAGTGTTGTCTCCTGAGGGTTTTCAGCGGATTGCACCAACAAAATCCAATAATAAAAGGAAGATCATGAATATTACATTTAAAGAAAAGAATCGTAGAAGAAAAGCCTTAAAAATTAGGGTTTCCAACTAAGCTAGCTTTTCGGTTGTTATGAGCCCTATCTTAATGGTCATGAAAAGATGTCAGAAATCACGTCATCCCTCAATAAAACATCGTCCTATTCTTCATTCCTATCTTTCTTCCAAACATCGATCATATCACCCTGCGTGTGTGTAAAGACATCCCTACACCCGGAGAATTCAATTCAAGCTATCATACTCTTGCCATCAGCCTCAGTACTTTTTAATTAATGAATATTTAGATGAGATTGCTCACACACTTTCATGCGACCGTTAATACTTCTTGAGATATTAACCGACCGATTACTCCTGTGCTTGCTTACTTGGTGTATTTTCCTCGTCTTGCACCACCTCAGGCATAGCAGTGACTCCCAGACCAGTTGGCCTTAGGGCACTAGGTGAAGAGGCACCCTCGCTATATATTTTTTATTGCCCTTGGTGATAACAAAACCAGTGTCCATTTTTCTCACCACTTTATATTTTCTTCATTCATTTTTTTATTTTTTATTTTTTTTTATTTCCTGCATACTTTTGGCTTTAAGACAAGAGAATTTCAAGGTATCCTCTACTATCCCAGGCTTCAAGACGTGTGTAAGTGCGAATAGCAGGGTATCAACGTTCAAAATGTTTGGCTTCCAGAATAGAAACTATTTTTCAGACTTATTTTTATCCTCAGATTAGTGACTTCTTTCATCTTACTAACCCTTGGGACAACGGCTCATAACTACTTATTACTACTTTATATAAGAAAACTTCTAATTTTCTTGGTTTTCTTAAATTTTTCTAATCTCATGGATGTAATTTTTCACTATCTAATCGTTTATTATATTATTTATGTACAAAAATATTTTTATCGTTGTTGGGGTAAAAATTTACACCCCGGTTGACCAAGTCAAAATCCAAGTCAACCCCAAGCCAAGTGGGCCCAAGCCCAGACCCAGTGGGCCCATGCCCGGGTCGAGCCTGAACATGGAGCGGCCGGCCTCCCCCCATGCCAAGATAAAAATTTTGTAATAAATAATTTTGTTGTATTTCTTTTATTTTATTTTCGGATAAATGTAAGAAAAATAGGCATAAAGCCAAATTTTTGTAAAGCCCATGGCTTATGTGCAAAAAGAAATGGCACATGAGCCATGGGATAGGCAAAATGCCATTTTGTGAAGCCCAAGGGGCTATGTGTAAAATGTATGGCTTATAAAGGCAACAGATAATGAAAATATCGCATAACTTTTTCTCTCTCCAAAAAAAGGTCTCAGAGCTGAGCTCTTTCTTCCATCTTCAAGGTTCCAAAACCTTCTTCTTTCTCTTGAATTAAATCAAGAGTTTTACTCTTCCTTTTTCAAAACAAATTAGTTTTTCACCACAAAACCCACAAAGGGGAACTTGGATCTATCATTAGATCTGAAAAAGAAGAGATTTTGAGATTTCACATCTCTTGATCTTCAAGATCCAGCAAGCAACAGGAGGAAGAAGAACATCGTTCACTAAACCCAAAAAAAAAAAAAACACACACTCAGGAGTCCAACTCCTCTCTGATTTCTCTTCTGAGAAATTTGTTTTAGCAGCGCGCAGCGCAAGTGCGCAAAGCGCCCGCGTGCCGACACGTGGCGCGCGCGCGCTTGCGCACCTAAGCGCTTGCGCAAGTGCGCAAAGCGCCCGCGTGCCGACACGTGGCGCGCGCGCTTGCGCACCTGCGCGCTTGCGCAAGGGCGCAAAGCGCCCGCGTGCCGACACGTGGCGCGCGCGCTTGCGCACCTGCGCTCTTGCGCAAGTGCGCAAAGCGCTCGCGTGCCGACACGTGGCGCGCGCGCTTGCGCACCTGCGCGCTTGCGCAAGTGCGCAAAGCGCCCACGTGCCTACACGTGGCGCACCTGCGCGCAGCGCTCATGCGCAAAGCGCCCACGTGCCGACACGTGGCGCGCTTGCGCCTGAGCGCACAGCACCTAAGCGCACAGCCCCCAAGGTGCTGCCCCACGCATCCTTTGGATGCCCTTTTCCCCTTTATTTATATATATATGTATATATATACATTTGTATGCAAATGTACACATACACATACTCCACGACACTGGACCCCCGTAAAAACTCTGCGTGGCTCCCGATATATCCAAAACCCCCCTTTCAGAACAGAACACACGTACACTGCACATTGAGTTCGCATTACCAGTTTAACCCGTTAATCGGAGGTTCCCTCGCCCCAAAGGCGAGGGGTAATTAACGGCAGCTTAGTCCGCGGCTGCCGGAGATTCGGATCCCCACAATCATTAAACCCCGGCCTACCCTAGGCAGGGGGAATCTGTAGTACGCCTGACAAGAGTGCGCGTATTCCTATCTCACTGGGGTGACGAAAAACACCCTACAGATTCTGGCACGCCCGGTGGGACCCTTCTCTCCTCCCATATTTCGGGTTAAACGTTCATGCGAACTCAATTAATATACATATCTATTGTCTATTCTGAAATGATATTTTCTTTTCTATGCAGCAATCAACCTTCGACGACAATGTCTCTCCAGATGAATTCAGCTTCCAACGTGACCCCGATTCCATACGTGGTCAAGATCAACGCTCGTGTGGTTCTTCCTGCAAGCCTCAGTCGACAGTGGGAGGAACCGCCCCGCCAGTTTGGCTCCGTCATCATCTACCCTGCTGGAAGCGCTCATCTGGCGGAAATCCCGGCGGAACAGGTGGTCAAGCCGGTCCCAAGGGGCAAGAGGCCGAATGTTGTGATTGCTAAGACACCACAACCGAAACTTAAGATGGTGTCTGAACGATTCCCTGATGCTCTAGCTGGGGGCAAGACTTCCGGTGCAAAGGGCAAAAACAAATGTCGCGGACGAGCTCAAGCGATGACTCCAACAAACGCACAATCGAGCGTATCTCCAAAGCCCTCCGTCGCCCGGTCTGCGGCGTCTTCCCAAAGAGCCGAAGTCTGCCAGGTGCTTAGAACAGAAAAGTTAAGGCAGAAGCGGCTCAGGTATCGAGCCAACAAAAGGGCCAAGGCTTCGGCCAAATGGAATCATGTGAAGTTCCAAGTGCAGGGTTTCCCCGCGACGACGGCTGAGTCGGACGTAAGAATCAGCAATTCCTTCGAGCCTCTGAAGTGGGTTCAGAAAAACGCCATGACCGCCAGAATCAAGAAGACAGCGGTCCGAACAGTGCCACAAAGAGACGTGTCCCCGCCCCAACAGAAAAAGTACGACACTATCTCTTCAAGAGTCTATCAAGCGCTCTGTGCCGCACGAAAGCAGCGGGGAAAACCCAGAAAAGATGCGCCGGCACCATTTAAGAAACTGGTTAGGCCAGCCGCCTTTCATCGACTACCAGCTACCGAAACAAGGGGGTCAAGACAGCGATCCATGAAATCAGCTGCCAATGATAGAAAGACGGCCGGATATATCATCCATACGGTCTATATGGCAGGCGGTCGCCCCAGCGATAACCTTCGCAGCAAAAGCAAGGATGGGGCCACCACATCCCAAGCCCAATCTAGCCTGAATGTGGTTGCCGCCGCTCAAGAACAGCCGCCCCCGCTGGATGAAGAAAACCCTCTCGATGAGGATGATAGACAGAAAGACCCCTCGGTCCACACAGAGTCAAGCTCGGACAGCGAGGAAGAGCCGACTTTCCGCCCCAGGACTGCGGAGCAAGAGCTGCTTCAAGAGCTTCGAAAACAGCTCAGGAGCAAAGATAAAGAGATGGCCAAGCTCTATTCGAAGATTGACGACTTAACGAACGTGGTGATGCAGCTTACGGCTCAAATTGCTCGAGCACCTCCCAATCAAGCACAAGCCGCTACTAATCAGCCGGGTGATGACAATTCGAGGCAGCCAATGCCTGTTCCTTTAGGACCAAGACTGGTCGAGCCGCATGAAAGCCGGCCGCACTCCGCTTCTGGGGACGCCTTGGCCCCTGATAGCACTATCCCACTAACACAGGATCGGATAATGGATTTGGTCACCAGCAAGGTTAAAACATTGGTGGCCGAAGCTGAAGCTCAGAAAGAAATCGGCGGTAGTGGGCGGCCATATCCCGCGCAGTACGATCTGATTGAGTTCCCAAGCGGCTACGTCATTCCTAAGTTCGGAAGATTTGATGGAACGGGGAATGCAAACCAGCACGTCGCCCACTTCAAAGCATCGTGCGGAAATACAGGGGGAAATGACGCGCTCCTTCTTCGTCAGTTTGTCAACAGCCTGACCGGCGTCGCCTTCGACTGGTATTCGAGTATACCAGACGGGTCCGTCATTACCTTTGCCCAAATGGAGTCCCTGTTTCGGCAAAGGTTCATCAGTGTCAGTGATAAAATCTCCATTGCCGACCTTGTGAGGACTAAGCCGGGGAAGAATGAAAGCAACACCGACTTTATCGCCCGATGGCGTAATCTCACAGTCAAATGCGAACCGCCGCTGGAGCAGGACCAGTCCGTCAGCCTTCTCATTGGGAACCTCAGCAATTGGATGGTCCCATTCTTGTGTACAGCGGGCCTCAAGACATTTCAGGAGCTAACCAAGAAAGTTCAAATGCTAGAACGCTCGAAGCAAGAGTCCCCGCCGGACTCTCAGAGAGACAAAACCTGGAAAAGCAAGCGGGACGACAACCGTAGAAGCGGGAGTTCCAGCAGTACCAATGTCTTCAATGCGTCCGACAATGAAGAAAAGCGAAGGGCGGGCGAATCCAAAACCAACCGGTCGCGAAAGCCATTGCTGGGAGGAGATGGGCCTTCCCTAGAGGAGAAAAAGAACAAGGTTTACTCTTTCAGAAGGGACAAGGTCCGCAAGATATTTAAAGATGCCTTGAACAACGGCTTACAATTGCCGGAGTCGAAAAGACCCCAAGAAGCAAAAATGACCGACAATCTTCTGTATTGCCCGTACCACCGAGTAGTGAGCCATGCGATCGAGGATTGCTATATCTTCAAAGACTGGGTCGAGAAGCAGTACAAGGCTGGAGAGATCGAGCTGTCCAAAAGCGTGTTGGTGAACAATCAAGTTGCGACCGCCAACTTTATACAGACAGAAGTTGAAGCCTTCTGGGAGCAGACAGCTGAACCCGCTGCCCCGACAAACGAAACCGACTCATCGCAGCCTCTGTGGAGTACGCACATATCTAATAAGACAAAGAAGATGCTAAAGCTGATTCGGAAAGAGCCCAGGATGGAATGGGAAGGACAGAAGAAGCCTACCAGTCCAGCTGCCAATGCGGCTCCTTCAGGCTCAAAATCCAAGAAGCTCAAGAAGAAGAAAAGTGCAGCTCGGCGCGAAAAAGAGTCTGCAGGGTGATCAACCATTCAAAAATATATCGATTCCCTCGAAGAATATGAACAAAAGGAAAGAACATTGATTCAATTGAAGGAGTTCTTCCCTATACAAGCGGCTGAAATTCTGGAGGAGTTAGAAGAAGACATCAATGAAGAGATCCCAGTAGTGACTTGCTACGCCATCCATCTTGGCAGCGACTCCGAGGAGGAGCTCTGTTTTCCCGAAGAGGATGAGGAGCTCGCCACAACGGCCAATCAAATCCAGCTTAGAAGCGGCAGGGCTCTACCGCCAAATCAGGGCAACGCCCCAAAAGGGAAGGAAAAAAAAGTCGCTAATGAAGAAGATGGCAGAGAACCGGCTGATGAAAACATAAGTCCTTCCTCGGTGGATTATAATGTCTTGGCGCATCTCCGGAAGCTTCCGTCTCTCCTGAGCATCTACGACGCCTTGGTCCTATCTAAGGAGCTTAGAGATGTTCTCATTCACGCTCTACAAAACCCCGAGCGGTACCAGGCTCACATTGCGGAAATTAATATGAAAGAAGCCCAACACGCTTTGTATGCCGCCGCGGTCACATTTAAGGATGAAGACTTGCTGCTGGGAACGGCTGAGCATAATCGGCCACTTTACGTGACCGGGTACAGCGACGGAGATCGAATTAATCGCATATTGATTGATCCGGGGTCCTCAGTGAACATCATGAACTTGCGAACTCTGAAGAGTTTGTCAATGGACGTCCGACACCTGTCAAGGGAAAGGATTGTCATTCAAGGCTTCAACCAAAATTGCCAGCAAGTTCTGGGGTCTATAGCTTTGCCAATCAAATTCGGGGATCTGCAAACTGAAGCTAAGATATACGTGATCGACGCTGACACGTCTTATAAGATTCTCCTGGGGCGGCCGTGGCTCCACGATTACGGCATCATTCCGTCAACTCTCCATCAATGCATGAAGTATACTAAAAATGGTGAAGAAAGACGCATTGACGGAGACATCCAACCGTTCGGTGTGCACGAAGTCCGATATGAAGATTCTCGGTACTTTATGAACCATCAAAATGCTAAGCCACAACTGACTGAGGATAGACCAGCCCCAAGGCTCGAAAGCAAATCTGCGCCGGCTGTCACTTTCAAAAGCAAAAATGCCCAAGTGCGCCCGCATTTCGGTAGCGACACTGATGAGTCCGACGCTGGAAGCCCGTCCTTCCATAAAACTCGCCCTCGTTTCGGCAGCGATACGGATGAATCCGTCACTGAAGCCCCATCTAGCAGTAAAGTCCGCCCTCATCTTGGCAGCGACATTGAAGAGTCAGAGGAGGAGGACTTGTCGTGCAATAGCGGTGCAGATTGTACCCCCACGCAACAAGCGAAACTGCGAGAGACCTTCGAAGTTGCAGAAGGATCCCTAGCCGTTACAAGGGTACCAGAGCAAATGTGCAAAGAGCTCGATGCATTATCAATCTCCACCGTGGACCAGCTGAAAACTTTCTACGTTCCCGGGAGGAAAAGTGGACAGTAGGGCATCTTGTTTTATGGGTCAAACCCCGTTGCGCACCCGGACGATTTGTCTGTCCCGTGCCTTCCATATGAGAGAGGCATAAGAGCCGTCCTCAATCCCAGATACTATGCGCCCGAGATGCGGGAATACTTTAAGAAGTGCAGGTGCCGGTTATACCAAACGGAGTCCGAAGCAAAGTTTTACGAAGGGCTATGGCATCCGCCCCAGGTCCGAGCACTCATCGATGGACGAATTCCAGACAGACGGGGCATAGGCTACATTCAACCTGATTCCAAAGCGTGCTACATGATCCATATTGGTGAGGCCAGCGAAAGATCAAATGATGACGACGAGATAGCCGAGCCAGAAGAAGCTCCTCAAGAGCTCGAAGATGGCGGACAAGCAACCTTTGATGAGCTAACCGAGATTGACCTAGGAACGCCCGATAATCCAAGGCCGACCTATATCAGCTCACTCTTGTCAGAGGAAATGAAAGAGCAGATAATTGCCCTGCTGCGTGAGTTCGTCGACTGCTTCGCGTGGACGTACAAAGAAATGCCTGGCCTTTCCCCTGAAGTGGCCGTACATAAGCTGGCTATATCTCCTGATGCTAAGCCAGTCAAACAAGCTCCTCGAAGAATGAGAAGGGAGTTGGAAGAAAAGGTCATCGAGGAAACCAAGAAACTCATCGATGCCGGCTTCATCAGAGAAGAGAAATATGCGGACTGGATCGCATGCATAGTCCCAGTCAAGAAGAAAAATGGGCAGATCCGAGTTTGTGTCGATTTCAGGGATCTCAACAAGGCATGTCCTAAAGACGACTTTCCGCTGCCGGTCATGGAAATGATGGTCGATGACACCTCAAATTACGAACTGTTCACCTTTATGGACGGCTCGTCTGGATATAATCAGATCAAGATGTCGCCTGAGGATGAGAAGCACACAGCATTTCGAACCCCGATCGGAATATATTGCTACAAGGTAATGCCATTCGGACTGAAGAACGCAGGTGCTACATATCAAAGGGCGATGACTAATATCTTTGATGACCTAATCCATAAAGTCGTCGAATGTTATGTTGATGATCTGGTCGTCAAGACTAAAGCCAAGGCCGATCATATCCAAGATCTCAGGACCGTTCTCACCAGACTGAGGGAATACGATCTGAAGATGAACCCTCTGAAGTGCGCTTTTGGCGTGTCATCGGGAAAATTCCTGGGCTTCATAGTCCGACATCGAGGGATCGAAGTTGACCCATCAAAGATAAAGGCCATCATGGAGATGCCCCCTCCGAAGAGTCTGACGCAGCTAAGATCTTTTCAAGGCAAGCTTGCTTATATACGGAGGTTTATCTCAAATTTATCGGGGAGATGTAGGCCCTTCTCAAAGCTCATGAAGAAAGGAGCTCCTTTTATCTGGGATGCCGAATGTCAAGCAGCGTTCGAAAGCATCAAACAATACTTGTTGCACCCTCCAGTGCTGGCTGCTCCCATTCTAAATAAACCGTTGATTCTCTACACTGCCGCGCTAGATGAGTCACTCGGTGCACTCCTCGCCCAGAATAACGAGGAGGGAAAGGAAAATTCCCTCTACTACCTCAGTCGAACTCTAGTCGGGGCGGAACACAACTATTCCCCAATCGAAAAGCAATGCCTGGCTCTGATATTTGCTGTGAAGAAGCTGAGGCACTATCTGCTGGCTCATCGGGTTATGCTGATCTCCAAGGTCGACCCGCTCAAACACTTGATGACCAAAGCAAGCCTAGCCGGTAGGATGGCAAGATGGGCTTTCATGCTACTTGAGTTTGACATAGTTTATACTCCTCAGAAAGCAGTAAAAGGGCAAGCTATTGCAGACTTTCTCGCCGCTCATCCCATACCAGAAGGGTCGCCGCTAAATTGTGAGTTACCCGACGAGCAAGTGCTGCACCTCGAGGAAGATGAGCCATGTTGGGAGCTCTACTTCGATGGGGCCTCATCAATAAGAAGCTCCGGCAGATCAAGCGTCCCGGAGGTAAAAGCAGGGGTAGGATTGGTGTTCATCACACCATCAATGGGAACCCTACGGCGTTCTTTTGCTCTCACCGAGCCTCGGACAAACAATGAAGCTGAGTAAGAAGCTCTGATAGCTGGTTTGGAGCTTGCCGTAGAAATGGAAATCCGTCGGCTACGAGTTTACGGTGACTCCCAGCTTGTCGTCAACCAAGTAAGCGGCGACTATAAGATATACAAACCCGAGTTAGCTCGATACAGAGGTCGAGTGGTGGAACTCATGAAACGGTTCACTCATATTGAACTAACGAGAGTCCCTAGAGCGTTGAACGGAAAGGCTGATGTACTCGCTCGCTTGGCCAAGGAGCTGGCTGATCCTGACATGGAAGAAATTCTGATCACAGTCAGGAACCGGCAAATTCTACCCCCAGTCTCTCTACGAGAAGAGGAAAGCGCGGAACAGAAGAGCAGTCCTGCGGAAGAAGCTTCGATCATCCAAGGCGAGCCCGATTGGAGAGAACCCTTCATAGAGTACCTCCGATACGACAAGCTGCCCGAAGAAAAATCTGTGAGGATTCAGCTGAAGAAAAGAGCTCTCCGATACGTGTTTGTAAATGACACGTTATACCGCAGGTCATATGACCAACTCTGGCTCAGGTGCCTGTCATCGGCTGAAGCCCAAAAAGTCATGAAAGAAGTTCACTCAGGCGTTTGCGGTGCTCACCAATCTGGCCCCAAGATGCGACTGCAAATTAAACGGCTTGGGTATTACTGGCCCACCATGATACGGGATTGCGGAGAGCATGCAAGGAAATGTTATATCTGCCAAATTCACGGTGATTTTATTCACAAGCATCCCAATCCATTGCATCCTACAGTGGCGTCGTGGCCCTTCGAAGTCTGGGGCACCGACATTGTTGGCCCAATTGATCCTCCGTCATCTAAAGGCCACCGGTTCATACTGGCCGCGACAGACTACTTCTCCAGATGGGCTGAAGCTGTCCAGCTAAAAGAAGTCAAGACAAAAGATATTCTGACATTCTTCCAGCATAATATTCTATACCGCTTCGGTACACCAAGAAGAATCATTTCTGACAACGGGCCTTCTTTCAAGAGCTTCAATGTCTCAAGGTTCGCTACTCAGCACAAGATAGACTGGAGATATTCCTCCATCTATAATCCAAGAGCCAACGGGCTAGCCGAAGCCTTCAATAAGACTCTATGCAAGCTTCTGAGGAAAAATGCTTCAGCCAACAAGAGAGACTGGAATCTCAAGCTTCACGAGGCATTGTGGGCATATCGTACCCGCACCGTACTCCAACTCAGTCCACTCCATACTCATTGCTCTTCGGAGTGGAGGCGGTCCTCCCCCTCGAAGTCGAAGTTCCAAGTTTAAGAATGGCCGTTCAGCACGAGTTGACGGAGGAGGAAAACGTGCTCCTTCGACTTGAAGAGCTCGATGCCCTCGAAGAAAAGAGGCTCGCGGTACAGCAAAATCTGGAGCTATACCGAGCCCAAATGTCACGGGCCTATGACAAGATAACCCGTCTCCGCGCTTTCAAGAAAGGTGAATTAGTGTTGGTCCTCAAAAGACCTATCATCCCCAATCGACATGCCAAGGGAAAATTCGAGCCAAACTGGGAAGGACCATACGTCATCGAGAAAGTGTTCGACGGAGGATCCTACCAACTAATAAGTGCCGAGGGAGAAAGGCCCATGCCACCCATCAATGGCCGATATCTCAAGAAATACTACACGTGAATGCTCCATGTCGCAGGCGAATTGAGCACATCAGCCCTACGGTCTGGATCATAAATCCTGCAAAACCGTATACAATCCACGGGCGTAAATGACCCCTATTTCTCCCAAATCCTGCCGGTGAGACTACTTTTAAAGTCCCACCAGCGGCAAAAAAAAAAAAAAAAAACGGTATTTCCACAAGCGAAACGGGCACGGATGAAAACCCGAAAGGGCTCCGTGAGTAAAAACAGCAGGACTACCGGCGAGTCTGTGAAAACCCGAAAGGGCGCAAACTCGTGAAAAGAGATGAAATACGCTCGCAAAGTCCTCTCGACCTTGTGAGGAGAAAACCCCTGCGTGAGATCCTTACGACTCACAATGGAGCAACACACTTAGGAATCCTCACGATTCCTAAGGAGAAAATACACCTGCGGGATCCTTACGACTCGTAGGGAGAAAATGCTTTTATGGGACCCTCACGGCCCATAAAATTGAAAAGCCTTGTGTGGTAGGGACCCAAACCTATCTCGTAAGCCATCGTTTCCCAACGGGCAACGGTAAATGATGAGTCGCTCCTGGCATTTCGCTTCAGTGTTAGCGGTGCTGATGCCGACCAAAAACCCAAATCCCAAGTCCTCCCAAGGCAAATGATGAGTTGCTCCTGGCATTATTCCAGTGCAGCAATGCTGATGCCAAACAAGATCCAAATTCCAAGTCCCCAACCCCAAAGTGGCGAATGATGAGCCGCTCCTGGCATTATTCCAGTGTAGCGATGCAGACGCCAACCAAATTCCAAATCCCATACCCCAACGGCGAATGATGAGTCGCTCCTGGTACCACATTCCAGTCCAGCGATGCAGAAGCCAACAAATCCCTGAAATCTTTCTGGCCCTACGGTCTGGATCATACATCCTGCAAAACCGTATACAATCCACGGGCGTAAAACAATCCCAATCTCTCCTAAGTCCTACCGGTGAGACCACATTCAAAGTCCCACTAAAAAAAAGAAAAAAAAAGAAAAAAAAAGGGTATGTCCACAAGCAAAATGGGCACGGAGGAAAACCCGAAAGGGCTCCGTGAGTAAAAACAGCAGGACTGCCGACGAGTTTGTGAAAACCTGAAAGGGCGCAAACTCGTGAAAAGAAGATGAAATGCACTCTCAAAGTCCTCTCGACTTTGAGAGGAGAAAATTCCCGCGTGAGATCCTTACGACTCACAAAGGAGCAACACACTTAGGAGTCCCCACGACTCCTATGGAGGAAATACACCTACGAGATCCTTTCGACTCGTAGGGAGAAAATGGTTTTATGGGACCCTCACGGCCCATAAAATTGAAAAGTCTTAGGTGATAGGGATCTAAACCTGCCTCCTAAGCCATCAATTCTCAAATTCTCTCGGGGCAAATGATGAGTTGCTCCTGGCATTATTCCAGTGCAGCAATGCAGATGCCAAACAAAAACCAAAATCCCAGAATCCTCTTAATGACAGATTATGAGTCGCTCCTGGCATTATTCCAGTGTAGCGATGCTGATGTCAACCCAAATCAAAATCAACAAGTCAACTTCCACTCCGACACCGCAGAAGGCGGAGCGAGTCAGAATCCAATCTGGACACCGCAAGAAGCGGAGCAAGTCAAGTCTACCCCTGACATTGTAAGAAGCAGAGCAAGTCAAATCATCACCGACCGTCCACGTCGCTAAAAGGGCAGCATCGACCGTCCACGTCGCTAAAAGGGCAGCATCGACCGTCCAAGTCGCTAAAATGGCAGCATCGACCGTCCAAGTCGCAAAAAGGGTAGCATCGACCGTCCAAGTCACAAAAAGGGTAGCATCGACCGTCCACGTCTCTAAAATGGCAGAACCGACCGTCCATGTCGCAAAAAGGGCAGAACCGACCGTCCACGTCGTTAAAATGGCAGAATCGACCGTCCACGTCGCTAAAAGGGCAGCACCGACCGTCCAAGTCGCTAAAAGGGCAGCAACGACCGTCCAAGTCGCTAAAAGGGCAGCATCGACCGTCCAAGTCGCAAAAAGGGCAGTATCGACCGTCCACGTCGCTAAAAGGGCAGCATCGACCGTCCACGTCGCTAAAAGGGCAGCAACGACCGTCCAAGTCGTAAAAAGGGCAGCATCGACCGTCCACGTCGCTAAAATGGTAGAACCGACCGTCCAAGTCGCTAAAAGGGCAGCAACGACCGTCCAAGTCGCTAAAAGGGCAGCATCGACAGCCCATGTCGCTAAAAGGGAAGCAACGACCGTCCAAGTCGCTAAAAGGGCAGCACCGACCGTCCAAGTCACAAAAAGGGCAGCGCAGGATTCCTACAAAGCGGGAACCAGATAACTCCGGGCCAGGGAAAACGTCTATCACGGACACTCCGTCTCGGAGACATGTCAAGCAACGACCGTCCATGTCGTAAAAAGGGCAGTGCCAGCTTCCTAAAAAGCCGGAACCAAATCAAGTCGCCTCCACGTGAAAGAAGATCCATCAATTTCATGCACACGACCTACATATGTGGTGTGCATTTATTGATGGGGGGCAATTTGTTGGGGTAAAAATTTACACCCCGGTTGACCAAGTCAAAATCCAAGTCAACCCCAAGCCAAGTAGGCCCAAGCCCAGACCCAGTGGGCCCATGCCCGGGTCGAGCCTGAACATGGAGCGGCCGGCCTCCTCCCATGCCAAGATAAAAATTTTGTAATAAATAATTTTGTTGTATTTCTTTTATTTTATTTTCGGATAAATGTAAGAAAAATAGGCATAAAGCCAAATTTTTGTAAAGCCCATGGCTTATGTGCAAAAAGAAATGGCACATGAGCCATGGGATAGGCAAAATGCCATTTTGTGAAGCCCAAGGGGCTATGTGTAAAATGTATGGCTTATAAAGGCAAAAGATAATGAAAATATCGCATAACTTTTTCTCTCTCCAAAAAAAGGTCTCAGAGCTGAGCTCTTTCTTCCATCTTCAAGGTTCCAAAACCTTCTTCTTTCTCTTGAATTAAATCAAGAGTTTTACTCTTCTTTTTTCAAAACAAATTAGTTTTTCACCACAAAACCCACAAAGGGGAACTTGGATCTATCATTAGATCTGAAAAAGAAGAGATTTTGAGATTTCACATCTCTTGATCTTCAAGATCCAGCAAGCAACAGGAGGAAGAAGAACATCGTTCACTAAACCCAAAAAAAACAAAAAAAAACACACACTCAGGAGTCCAACTCCTCTCTGATTTCTCTTCTGAGAAATTTGTTTTAGCAGCGCGCAGCGCAAGTGCGCAAAGCGCCGGCGTGCCGACACGTGGCGCGCGCGCTTGCGCAAGTGCGCAAAGCGCCCGCGTGCCGACACGTGGCGCGCGCGCGCGCTTGCGTACCTAAGCGCTTGCGCAAGTGCGCAAAGCGCCCGCGTGCCGACACGTGGCGCGCGCGCTTGCGCACCCGCGCGCTTGCGCAAGTGCGCAAAGCGCCCGCGTGCCGACACGTGGCGCGCGCGCGCTTGCGCACCTGCGCAAGTGCGCAAAGCGCCCGCGTGCCGACACGCGGCGCGCGCGCTTGCGCACCTGCGCAAGTGCGCAAAGCGCCCGCGTGCCGACACGCGGCGCGCGCGCTTGCGCACCTGCGCCCACGTGCCTACACGTGGCGCGCTTGCGCACCTGCGCGCAGCGCTCATGCGCAAAGCGCCCACGTGCCGATACGTGGCGCGCTTGTGCCTGAGCGCACAGCACCTAAGCGCACAGCGCCCAAGGTGCTGCCCCACGCATCCTTTGGATGCCCTTTTCCCCTTTATTTATATATATATGTATATATATACATTTGTATGCAAATGTACACATACACATACTCCCGTAAAAACTCTGCGTGGCTCCCGATATATCCAAAACCCCCCTTTCAGAACAGAACGCACGTACACTGCACATTGAGTTCGCATGACCAGTTTAACCCGTTAATCGGAGGTTCCCTCGCCCCAAAGGCGAGGGGTAATTAACGGCAGCTTAGTCCGCGGCTGCCGGAGATTCGGATCCCCACAATCATTAAACCCCGGCCTACCCTAGGTAGGGGAATCTGTAGTATGCCTGACAAGAGTGCGCGTATTCCCATCTCACTGGGGTGACGAAAAACACCCTACAATCGTTTTGAAAATTTTTAAATTTTTATTGGTTTTTTTTATAAAAAAAATGTTTTGTGCTTATGCAAAGTATGATGCAAATGATGCGAAAATAAGAACAAACCTTCCCCAAACTTGTTTTGAACAGTGTCCTCACTGTTGCCATCTGCTAAATCTCGAAAAACCTGTAACCTTGGGAGGAATTTATTAGTGGGGGCAAAATATTTAAGTGAAGATCCTCCCCCAAACTTATTTTTGGCTCAAAATTTTGTAAAAATTTCTTTTCAAGAGCCAGAAAAATGTACCCCCCCAAACATGAGTTATGCAATGTTAATCTTTTGAAAATCATATGAGGGGGTCAAAAATTCATTGGTCGATGCCAAGCTTTGCAAAAACCGAAAGTTAACACCAACCATTCAAAAATTTTATCAAT
Source organism: Agapanthus africanus (assembly GCA_030015575.1). Lineage (NCBI taxonomy): Eukaryota > Viridiplantae > Streptophyta > Magnoliopsida > Asparagales > Amaryllidaceae > Agapanthus > Agapanthus africanus. Next base: position 233,624,165 of record CM057340.1, read on the forward strand.
GCAGTGCTCTGGTTGGTGGAAGAAGAAGTGGGGAAAGGTTAAGTGGTGGAATAGAATGTGTGTGCGTCTCGTTTTGGAGAGACGATGTAGTGAATGTGATGGATTACTAGCATTCTTTTTACAGTTCAAAAGAAGGGATGGAGGTTCAATTTCATTGATTGGGAGATGATTCATCTCAACACCCGTGTCATTCAAAAATGCGAGTTCATCAGCGAAGATCTCCTCAAAAGTTCCATCAATACCCCGATGAATAGTGTCATCACAAAGTGCGGGGTGATCTTCAGACTCTAAAAACAGTTCATAATCAGTGTTAGTTGTTGACCCGAACATCTCGGTGGAAGAGTCCGTATGTGTATGATACATAGTTGGGTCAAACAATAACATATGAAAAGAGTCAAGATGAGTATCAGGAGGATCATCAAATTCGCTGCTGTCGACATCCATTAAGTCGACAGAACAGACCTGAGCAGTAGGTTCGGAGGGTACACATCCCAACTTATAAATGTTCAGCTCTATTGACCTATTCCCGAAGGATAGGGTCATAGAACCATTACGACTGTTGATAATAGCATTGGAAGTGGCCAAAAAGGGGCGACCTAAAATCATCGGAATTTGATTCTGTGGGTTCGCTACAGGCTGTGTATCAATTACAATAAAATCCACAAGGAAGATAAATTCCCCGATTTTTATTAACACAACCTCCAGTTCACCCCTAGGTTTTGTGATTGATCGGTCAGCCATCTGGAGAGTTATGCTCGAAGGCTTCAACTCCCCGATCCCTAGTTGCTCATAAACAGAGTATGGAAGCAAGTTAACACCAGCGCCAAGGTCTAGTAGAGCACGGTTGATGTGTTTCTCCCCAATAGAAATAAAAATAGTAGGATATCCAGGATCCTTACGTTTCCTCGGTAATTGCTGGGGGAAAGCTGTGTCTACAGTCTTTTCCATGAATATCTTCTTGGGCACTTGAGTCTTCCTCTTCCTAGTGCACAAGTTCTTAAGAGTTTTCGCATAGGACGGAACTTGTTGGATGGCATCTAGGAGAGGGATGTTAATGTTAACTTGCTTAAAAATGTTCATAATCTTCTCCATATGTGGACTTGGTGTGTTAGCCCTTAACCGATTAGGATAAGGTGCTTTAGCAATAAGCGCTGGGTCCATCATAGGAGAAGGAAGTGTGCATGGAACCGATCCCAGAATAGAAGTGGGGATCGTCCGTGGAGGAGTAAAAGAGGTGGGCTGAAGTGGCGAGCCTTTTGGGAAACGAAGAAAAGGCTCGGAAGAAGGTGGTGGGGTAGAAGAACAAGGATCGGAACTAGAAGTGTGTGTGTGAGAAAAGGTCTCAGCCGGGGTGTTATTGATTGATTTATCTGTATCATCAAACTCTTCCCCAACGTGTGTGTCAAGCACTCTTCCAGATCTCAACGTGATTGCATCCACATGATGTGAATAGCCAGGATTGGGTAAAGGTTGAGCTGGAAGTTTCCCTTTCTCTCTTGCACTCATTTCGGCTTTTAGTCGTGCAATTTCTTCTTCCATCGATTTAATACTCTCGCTTTGGGATGCAGAGTTTTTCTCAATTTTATCGACAGAAGACTTTATTTCAGCCGATACTTGCATGAGATTTGTTAGAAGCAAGTTTATGAATGAAGAGGATTCATCAGTCCCGGTCAACTGCAAAGGAATAGATGGTGCGGGTGTGTTGACCGGATTTTGGAAATTTTGTGCTTGAAAGGGGTGCTGACTCAATTGAAGTTGTGGCTGCTGTTGTGGTGGAGGGACCCTTTGGAAATTGTGTTGGGTTGGAACCGTGTTTTGAGATTGTGATTGGTTCCAAGCAAAGTTAGGGTGATTCCTCCAACCCTGATTATATGTGGAAGAAAAGGGTCGTTTCTAGGTCCTTGTTGGTAAGCAGAATTGATGTGCTCGTGACCTTGAAACAGAGAATTTCGTGGACATTCTTCCGTGAGATGTGATGGATCAGAACAACAACCACATACAGTTTTGGAGAGTGATATTTGGTTTAGGACGGCAGCTAAAAATTTGTTTTCCATAGCGTCGAGTTTCTTATGTAGGGCTGAAATATCAGCTCTAACTGCTATGGAAACATCCGATTGGTTATTGCCAGCCCTAGATGATTGACTCACACCCTCCCGCTGTAAAGATCTTTCAGCGAAATCTTCTAGAAAGTTCCAGGGTTCCCCATCATCTTTAGTCATGAAGTTGCCTTGACACATAAATTCAAGGGTCTGTCTTGTGTTAGGATTAATGCTCTCATAAATGATTCGGCACAGATCCCATCTCGGGATGCCGTGATGTGGACATTGGACTAACAGATCCTTGAAACGTTCAAGACATTTTGGAAATGGTTCATTTGGAAGCTGGGTGAATTGATAAATTTCGCTACGGACTCGAGCTGTCTTTTGGTATGGGTAGAATTTCTTAAGGAATGCTTTGACGAAGTCTTCCCAATTTGAAATGGAATATGCGGTAGTGTTATATAGCCACTTCTCGGCTAAATCGCACAAGGTGAATGGGAGAAGACGAAGACGTAAAGCATCCACAGAAAGCTGTGAAGTACCCATCATTGCGCATACATTTTCAAATTTGGTGATAAATGCGTATGCATCCTCAGATTCGAGACCGTGAAATTTTGGTAGAAGGTTGATGTATTGGGGTTTTATTTGAAAATTTTCCCCGTTGGCTGGTGGAATGGAAAGACAAGTGGAAAGTGGACCTCGTGTAGGATAGCACTTCTCCTGGAGAGAGATGCGAGGTGGATTCTACGCACCAACGGACGGCGGCAGATTAGTGGAAAAGAAGTTCGATGGAGACGGATCCATCGATGTGGGTGTGGTGGTGGGTAAAAGAAAAGGTAAATGTAGAAATACCGACTTTTGGGTCGATCGAAGGGACGCGGACTTAACGGGCACTAGAATCCCGTGTCCAGCCTATCTTGCACTAAAAAGGGTTAGTACAAGTGGCAGCGTGAATTTATAATTAGGGGAAAGAATGAATGCGGTGTTTGTTTTGAAAAGATACGGATTTTTGAAAAAAAAATGATGAAACACAACAAATGCAACACACAAAACTCTAATTCTAGTGGTCACCTAGATCAAACTCTAGACCGCTCCTAACTGCCAAAAGACAAGACACAGGATAGAATCCTCCACTGCCTCTTTGTCCCCCTGTGGCCAGGTAAGTGCCAGGTAAGTAGGAAGGTACTCCACTACGTAAGTAGTGGGCCTAATTAATAACTACTAGCCTTCGACACACTTGCCTTAGACACCACAAGAAAACGCGGATAAGCAATGAATTACCCACGGCCTTCTTCTGTCCTAAGTGAGCGCGACGGTTCTTAGAGTCATCTCTAGATATTTTTTAGTTAATGAGGGTCAATGCGGATGCAAATTTATGATTTTTGGGGCCTAGGAAGGGTAATGAACTCCCCACCTAATCTGAATTTGGTCTTTGCCCCTTAATGTCCGTATTAATTATGCAAACAACCAAAAATCAAAACACGCACAAATTTTTATTTTGCTTTTGCGCCGCTGCGATTATTTGCAAAGAAACCTGCACAAAACTGTTATTTGGAGCAGAGAGGGAAGAGATAAGAAAGTCTGGAAGTATACCTGAAATTTTGGAGAAGTGATCAAGTTAAACTGCGGCGGATCCGCCGCGGATGGCCTCTTATGCCGCGGAATCGCGGTTCCTTCAGGGGATCACTGCACAGAAATTTGTGCACAAGCTCCTATTCAACTCAAGAGCTCTCTGGACTTCTCTGAAAAATTTTATCCAAGCTCCAATGATTCCAGATTTCCTCGCAATCAAATCATAACACACGTATTAGGGTTTGTCCGAATTTTGATCACAAAATTTAGATGGAATAAAATTTTCAACTCAAATTTCAAAATACGAACAATTAGCGCACTACCCACGGCAACGGCGCCATTTGATTGATCATTTCTTTGTGTGTCGGTTTAAGAAAATGTATAGAATCACAATCAAAGAATTATTTGACCGCAATCAATAACGGTGTCGAATGTAGATTGTAAGTGAGTGCGGATTGTCCATAGGGATAGTGTAATAATTCGTCTTTTGAATTAGATGAGTCGAAATTTTAAAGAAAAGAAAACAAACAATTCATGATTTGAAATTGAAGTTCAAGAATTAGAAAATCTAGATCTAATAAAAGTAAAAGATAGAATCAAGAATTGAGAGTTTGTTGATTTTTCCAAAATAAATATCAAGAATCGAAATGAGGCTCGTAGGAATCGATCGGATCTATAGATGTGATGTAATCTCAAGATGTCGTATTCTTATCCTTCGATGAGTTGATACTAGATCGATGATGATCGACGAGAATTAGAGATTTCTTGTGAAACTAGGGTTTCATCTTATCCCTTGTTCTTTCATCGATATCATTCACATTCTAGCCTCTAGTAAATTCAAGAAACGATCGTAGAACCCTAATTTCGAGCGATAACAATCAAGAAAGCATCGCAACAAAACTAGGTCATCGATTCTTGAACTTGCTAGGGTTTACAAAACTCATAGGACTCAAGAATCGTATTAAGATTTATTACATCATCTTTCTATTGATCGTCTCGACTCCTTGACGAGCGGAGTTTTACTCAAACATCATAACAAGAACTACAATTACAAATTGAGATCTAATCATGATGCAAGAATTAAAAGAAAGCAAGATTAAAGAATTTCACCTTTTATTTATATCAACAATTTCATTACATTCGCTCAAGAACTACAAGAGAAAGAACTCGATCGTCGATTTGGCTTCGCTCGTCCCCGTAAGTCACGGATCGGCTAGGATCACTTGCTCGATTGAAGATCGGCTCGGCTCATAAAAGGTTGAAGGCTTCTCGCTTGATTTGGTACTCGGGATCTTGAATTTGGATTGGAATTAGGGTTATGGTTGCGCACAAGTCTTGTGGAAGAAAATGGTGTAAGAGGTAAAGATTATTGAACTAAAGATTAACAAAGATTAACCTCAACCCTTAGATCTAGGTTCCTTTTTATAGACAACCAAACCTTAGATCTAGGATTTGAATTTTAAGTTTCCCTCCAAAAGTATGTTGAGGAGATTTGAATTTCCCTCCAAAAGTTAGTTAGAGGAGAGGCTTCTAGAAGAGGTTAGTTAGGAGCTTGATTAGCTTAATCAAGATTAGGTTGCTTAATGATCTTTGCTGATCTGGCAGTAGCTTCGAGGTCCTTCTGGAATTTGAAGTGTGAGAAAGGAATGTGGGCCCAGAGATACAAATTGTGCACTGAAACTTTAGCGCTGACGTGGAAATTCCGCCGCGGAACCGTGGTGCAAGCCGGCTCCCGCCGCGTTTCCGCGGTGCTTTGGGGGCTTCATGGCTTGGGATTTCTAGTACTGCTTTGGGCTGAAATATGGGCCTTTATAAGATATGTTGAATTGTATTTCCCCCTTTTTATTGCTACCAGATCTTAAATTATTGAGTTGGCGTATTTTTTGATCAGCTCTTTTGGCATTGCTCCTGTACAATTTCTCAAGACAAGTGTTGCTCAATATACGGATGATGCGATGCCATGAAATGCGGTCAATTTCCTTTATAGTGCCGGTTTTAGAGTCTAACACATGCAATCTGATATTTTACGACTGATTTGCTAATATGTGAAATATGAATACCGTACACTTCTAAATGAGTGCAAATGATAGGGAAATTGCCGGTTAAAAGATGCAGTATTTTCGACTGATCAGCTACCTTAAGAGAGTCATAGTTACTCCCGCCGTTTACCCGCGCTTGGTTAAATTTCTTCACTTTGACATTCAGAGCACTGGGTAGAAATCACATTGCGTGAGCATCCGCAGGGACCATCGCAATGCTTTGTTTTAATTAAACAGTCGGATTCCCCTAGTCCATACCAGTTCTGAGTCGGCTGTTCGACGCCCGGGGAAGGCCCCCCCACGAGGGAGAGCCGTTCCCAGTCCGTCCCCCGGCCGGCACGCGGCGGCCCGCTCTCTCCACGCGAGCAGCTCGAGCAGTCCGCCGACAGCCGACGGCTTCGAGGCTGGGACCCCCGTGCCCAGCCCTCAGAGCCAATCCTTTTTCCCGAAATTACAGATCCGTTTTGCCGAGTTCCCTTGCCTATATTGTTCCATTGGCCAGAGGCTATTCACCTTGGAGACCTGATGCGGTTATGAGTACGACCGGGCGTGGGCGGCACTCAGTCCTCCGGATTTTCATGAGCCGCCGGGGGCGCACCGGACACTGCGCGATGTGCGGTGCTCTTCCAGCCGCTGGACCCTACCTCTGGCTGAGCCGTTTCCAGGGTGGGCGGGTTGTTAAGCAGAAAAGATAACTCTTCCCGAGGCCCCCGCCGGCGTCTCCGGACTCCCTAACGTTGCCGTCTGCCGCCACGTCTTTGTTAGTTATATGTATGCCCTAGAGGCCATTACTGTACATAGGATGTATATTGTAGTGGATGCTGGGACATATATAGGGAGGACTTTCTTGCTCGACATGATAGTATGCTATCTGGTTGATCTTTACCTTAATGTGTTCACTGATTGTCTCTCTGTTACATGTTGGTAAAGCCCTTAGGATCTATACTTGACTACCTGGACTATGATGCGGATCATACTAGTGGGGACATGGTAGTCCATAAGTACATCCTTCAAAGTCCCTAGTCGTGGGTGTATCGAGACGGGGCATCGATATACCAGTGTAGACTAGCGCATACCTTCTCGACCCATACAGATGGGCGATGGATGATCCCATATCCATTGGTGTTTGACATCAGAGATGATATACTGGTGCTTAGTGGAGACTGGGTACACTGGACGGACTCGCCGAGAACTCCCAGATGGTATTATACCTCACGTCAGATGGCAGTTCTCTGGTGACACTGGTACAGAGTAGTCTGTTGACCCGAGATCGTCATAGAGTCTTGTGTGGTTCCCACTGTGCTTTGATTTCCATCTTACCACGTCCAAGAGGGCGTGCAAAACGGTGGTTTTTGGGTACAGTCCCGAGTCACATGGAGGCAATGAGCGATAGGAGGGGATTCGTCTCTCCCGGTATAGGGGGTTGATGTTGCGCTGTGTTCGATTGGCTATAACAGGAAATCCCTGGCCAGGGTTGCTGAGATTTACTGGTAAGTGTTACCAGTAGTTTCTCGAATAGTTATAGACCTCATATCGACACGACTTATCGAGCTATTGGGGTCTGACGTTTACCACCCCTAGGCGAGATATGTGACATATCAGACGATCAGACCGGACTGTACGGTAGTGTTACTGGTTGGATTCACTGGAGTGTGAGTGGGCTTGCTCGTCGATCTTCAGATCGCTCAATACCCGGGTGGCCGTTACGTTTAGCAGACCGCTTGCGGCTTGTGGGTGTTTGATATGATCATCACCTGCTGCCGGCGTATTGATGAGTCTTTAGAGTCCTACACAGAGGTTTCCTGGCTCAAGCGAAACGAAATAGGAGCGCATATGAGATATGTGTGGGACCGAGAATAATACGTGTATGTGATACCGTATTCCATTCTCGCGATGAATGTGTCGAATGGTTGTATGCGATATAACCTAGTTATCGAATCAAGGATTGATTCGATAAGCCGATACATTGTATACTAGTCGGTTGTGTGCGACATGACCGGATCATTGAATCAAGTGTTGATTTAATTATTTAATGCATAATTATATATTTGATATATTACTTTGCATTAACTAGTATCGGTTCACTTTAAATGGATTTTCTCACTCGGGTGTGCGCATTGTATATGCGATATGATTTTGTGCAGTTGCTTGTATCATGTTTGATGATACATGCAATACTTGGTTAAATGTATGTTTAAACCATAGTTAGTTAATGGTCAAGGGTTTTAAATGATTTATTTATTGTTTTATTTATTTTTGGCAAAAGGAAAATGGTGGCTTTATTTATTTCTTTTGTTGAAGTTTCTTGAACTTTTGAAAAGTCCACCATTTTTGTTTTATGCCAAACCCTAACCACTCACTAACTTTGGTTAACTCTCTACACTTAACTATGGTAAGTGTTATGATAAGATTAAATTTTCTTTTCTATTCATTTAACTTATCATAATATTTATCATCTTCTTCCTCTTCTTCTTCTTCATGAAGATACCTTCCTCCATCAATGGTGATTGATGCAAATGAGTGAGAAATCCAATTCTAAAGTCTACCCACTTCCTATTTCTTCATCCTCTACCTCTTGCCAAGTAGTAGAGTGTGTTTCCTTCATAAGTTTTCATGACTTGGTGAAGTTGGAGCTTGATCTAGCGATGCCTCGACGTAGATCATCTTCGGCATGGACATCGACGACCTAGCTCGCCTATTCTCCAATGAAGCCGACGCTAGAGCCCGGATTCTTTTTGGACAGCGGAGAGGACTTCTTCATGGAGCTATGGAGGTGGAGAAACGGATCTACAAAGGTTGTATCCCCTTTCCTTTAGATACATTTCCGTTTACATGCTTGCTTCGCCTATATATCTAGTTAACGATCCGTTCTAGGTTTTCTCGGCACTAGGAATTTTTGATATGTGCATGTTTGATCACTTGGGAGACCTCTAGAGAGTGCCTAGGAACCCTACAGTGGTATCAGAGACTAGCTAGAGCCTTTGGCGAAGTCTAGACGAAGTTTGGAATCCGAACGAACCGAAACCCTAACTCCATAGATGCTCTCTGTACATTTTTTAAAAAATGGGTTTTTTCAATATTAAAAATATGCAGAAAAATCAGCAGGTGTTTTTAAGAATTACTGTGCAATTCGGTCGGCTAAATCGTTTAAACGGCGGCGGAACCGCGGCATGAGCAGTGCTCATGCGGCGGTTCCGCGGCTAAGTAGCTACGTCATCTTATACAATCTGCACAGTAATTCCTAATTCTTAGTGCTGTATTTTCTGGGATATTTTAACATTTACTCCACAGTTGAGCATTCTGGGTTTGTTTTGGGGATTCGAATGTTCGATCGGATTATCAAATTTTGTCTGTGTGGCTTTCCGGATAAATTTTTGAATATGTTAAAAAGTTCGACCGGATATAAATACCCACCTTTTCCCCTGTCGGGAAATTTCCAAGTGTTGGATTTTTCCGTAGTTTAACGACGTTCTAAGTAGTGCAAGTAACGCGATGGTCCCTCTAGAAGACAACAAACCTTAACTCGATTATGTGACCGTCTTGAACTGCCCTTTGAACCTTCGGGTTTGGGGCAGTCGGCGTGCCACATGTGAGGCGTTGGCTTGACCCTTCTACGGCTGGACCGTTGGTACTGAGGCACGAACTGAATGTTGTTAGACTCATATTTCATGTGTTGATCTGTATCGGGAAAACTTGGGTGTTCGATTGTTCGATCGGAAAGTTTGACATTTTCTATTTATCCGGAATGGGATACATAATTGGAATTCACAAGAAGTTATGAGATAACTGAATGAATGTTATAAACATAGCAGTTTAAGTCTCACTTGATCGGTTGCCACAGAATTTTGATGTGATCAAAAGTCCGTCGCAATCACGTAGCGTACGCGGATACTCGCCGGGTAAACTTAATAGACAGCCTCACTCCATAGCCCCGACCAAGTGACTGTAGGAGAACCCCGTCGCCGAAAGCATCCGTTCGGGTGCTCGCGGCAGCGGTGTTCCTCCTTGGTGCACTTCGTCGACGGTATCGGGGGTGCGGCCGCCTACTAAAGTTTGCGACGAGTATTCGATCAGACTGTCGGGAATCTTGTTGAATTGCCCGACTCGATATTGAAAAGTGTTTTCGATAATGAGACTGAAATGCGGGGTTTATAATTGTTAGGCATGCGATGTCTAAGGAATTCATTTGGTCAGGCATGCGATGTCTGAGGAGGTTGCGGATTCCAACTGTTGTAGTTTTACACTTTCTTTTCTATGACCGTAAGTGTAATATGTGATGTCGCCGGTTTCGTTGCTATATGTCAACGACAATTAGGATGCGCATATTTACTTACGTTGATGACATGTGATGTTATGTGTTGCTGGATATGTTATATTGGATCGTCGTGTTTGAATAGCCGGGGGTTTTTATGTGAGATGAGTGTTTTTTCATTTTCATTCATGTAAAAACTTGTATGTAATATTCTTTTATTGGGGCACTTCCAGGTTGCGGAAGTTGTCACCGTTGATGTATATTATTTACTTTTCCGCATTAGGATAGACCCAAGGAGGGGAACACAAGTAACCGGGTTCTGGGGTCCAGTGGGAGACCAACTCGAGGAGTCGAGTCCGGGTCTCCTAACCCTAGAATTGGTAGGGTTGCTTGCCGCTCTCGTAGGGGTCTAGGGGTGTGGGCTTGGCTATTCATCACGACCGTGGAATCCGTGTTTTGTACTGGCTCGTATTGAAAACACGGACGTCCTAGTATATCCAATATTTCATATGTTTCTTCTGCTGTGATTTATCTGTGATCATGTGATGTTCTGTGATAGGTATTATATATAGTATATATGATATATTATATAGACGTTGCTTATGTTTTACACCCGCGCTAGCTCTGCCTCGCTTTGGCGTTAGTTACCTAACCTAACGGTGCAGACGGGACATCGAGGCGAATGCGGATGGCATAAGCATACGTTATATTTATCTGTGATGGTTAGGTGGACTTAAATGATGGGATATTCATTAATGAGATTAATGAAAGAAAATAAACCTAATTGATGTTGTGGAATCGAATTTCAAAATAAAACAGGTAGCTACAATTCTTGCTTTGCATCGCGGTGTTCATTATAGAACATCCTGCACCTTATTCGATAAGGAAAGGACCGAGATCCCTTCACCGGGAGTGACTCCTTTAGCAATAACTGGCAGATGCTACAACCCTCGGTTTGTCTTTTGATCGCTTCTATAGTTTCTGCTTTGCACAGCGATATATATGATATATCCCGCACCTCATTCGACGAGGAAAGGGCCGACGATCCCTTCACTGGGAGTGACTCCTTTAGCAAAACTAGAAAAGCCTCAAAAACATTCCATTTAAAAACCATTTGATTCCGCAACGAGATCAAGTTCAAAGCGTTAAAGGTTTTCACAAAAACCAGCCGCAACCCTCCGTCATTTTAGGAAGTAGAGTACTTAGTATTCGTGCTGTGTTTGTTGACCATAGTCAAGGCACAGTGTACGGTAGCTAAGTGATGTCTTCCTACACCGCATATGATGCGATTAGTTAGGACAGTCGCGTGACTTTGTTGACCTTAGTTAAGGGTCATGTGGGTGGGTCTAATTAATCACGAAATGACGGGTAGAACTTGACTAGTACTTATGATTTGTTGACCATAGTTAAGGTCATAAGTGCTAGGGGTTAAAACCATTATCGGGAGTTTCAAGTGTTGAAATTTGCAATGAGATTGCATACCTTCTATGTGATAGTTGGATCCCGATACCCACTGCGAGTAATTGTTACTCCTGGGAGAGTTTTGCACTTTACAATTAGCCGATCAAGTAGGTGTCTAGAAAGGTGTCAACGGGGTTACGCCTCTGGGAAAACGAGGTTTACTGTAATTAGGTCCGTGCGAAAGCACGAGGAACCTCCCTAAAAGTACCGACACTGGCCTGGCTGAAAGACTGGCGAACTTGTAGAGTGTAATTAATCCCGGCTAGTCTTTCCTTTTAGGGTTTGAAGGAAGATTTGATAAAAACAGTGGGAGCCATCCTGATTAGATAAAATATAACCAATCTGATCTTGCAAGAGCGCACGCAGAGTGTTTTCTTCTCTCTCTCTCCTGGTAGCGACCATATCACGCCTTAATCAAGATAATAATACGGATGTATTGACCGAACCCGCTTGTTATACTGAGCTGGGGAACGTTGGTCCCGCTCCAACTTATAATTGTTATAAGACAGAGCAGGAAATTGGGGATTACCAGAATTCCCGTGCCGCCCAAACGAAGAGAGTGCATGCTGATGCATCATCTTCGGGTGTGTTCATTACAAGAACTGTTTTTCAGTATTCTTTACGTCCTGGGTATGTGATACCAGATCAGGATCCCAGATATGTAATCTGTTACATAGGGCTACAGAAAGGTAGAGGACTGAGAACGGGTGATAAGTTTCATGAGGCAGAAAACGGGGCAAGTGTTGCAGCCAAGTCTGTTGGTCACTGTCACCCTGTATTACCAATACATTGATTCTGAACGAATGTTATTAGATACCGAACCTGATATACAAAATCATATCAGTCTCTTTATCAGTAAAGAAATGATAAAATTTTGTATTGTTGGATAATGTTTTGAACATTTCCTATATCAAAAGTTGATCAATTCAGGCACGTTATCTAAAAGCATTAATGTTCTAAATCAAACTACAGTTCTTAGTATACAGAACACACACAAGAGGAAGAGTTCAGAAATGAACGAATCCTTCTTGAGGCATTGTAGACTAGGTCATATCAATACGACCCGACTAGCTGAAGTTACATGTAGATGCATATTTAAATCAGTTTGAATTTACATCTTGTGAAACTCGCTAGTCATGTTACAAAGATAAGATGACCATAGCTCCGTTTACTGGAAACAGAGAAAGAGTTAGTAAACTCTTGGGATGATACATGTTGATGTATGTAGGTCCCCTGTCTACATATGCCAAGACTGGTTCTTTATACTTCATTACGTTCTCTGATGATCTCTTTAGATTCAGACATATGTTCTTGTTGAAACAAAAGTCCGAACCTTTTGAGATATTCATGGAATATAAGTTAGAAGTAGAGAACCAATATACGGGTATAAGTATTATGTCCTTTGATGTGATCAAGGAGGAGAATACTTGAGCACGGAAATCCTGGACTTTTCTAAAGGAGAATGAGATTCTCTCTCAGCATTACTCCTCCGAATACACCATAGCACGATGGTATATCGGGGCGGAGCAATCACACCCTATATGATAAGGTATGCTCTATGATGAGTACTACTGAGTTACCTTTTTCCTTTTGGGAGTTATGCACTTGAGAAGTTGCATACCTATTAAATAGGGTTCAAATCAAATCAGTTGCCTACCACTTCATATGTGATATGGAAAGGGAAGAGCCCATGTCTTAAGCTAGTTAAGATTTGGGGTTGTCCGGCCTATGTATAAAAGCAAAATCTGGACAAGCTCGAGGCAAGGTCTGTTATGTAGAACTAGAAATGTTCCAGCTATACAAACTACAGCAGATGATTTGGTACAACCAGAGGATTTAGTAGATACCAACGAACCTCAACCTCTCCGCCGATCTAGTAGGGTTCCTCACCCACCTGAGAGATACTTCGGTTTCTCTATGACAGTGGGAGCGAGGATTGCATCATGAGATGATGACCCAACTAGTTTCGAGCTGGCCATCAGGAGTATGACTCTGTAAGAATGGCTGGATGTTTAGCGATCTGAGATGGAATCCTGATACACCAACAAAGTATGGACTTTAGTTGCTATATCTGAAGGGTTAAATCCCCATCAGGAGCAAGTATATCTTGAGAAGATTACTTGGTGTACATGGAAAAGTTGAGACTTTCAAAGCTAGACTTGTTAAAGGTTTTCGTCATCGACCAGGCGTGGACAATGATGAAACCTTCTCAAGTGGCTATGCTTAAGTCCATCCAGATCCTACTTGCCACGGCTACACACCATGACTACGATATCTGGTGGTTGGGTGTCATGACAGCTTTTCTAAATGATGTTTTGGAAGAGAGCGTCTATAAGTACACAGCCAGAGGGCTTCGTAGACAGTGGGAGCAGCGAAACGTGTGCAAGATGCTTTATAGGATAAAGCAGGCATCGCGGAGTTGGAACGTCTGTTTTGATGAAGTAGTCAAAGAGTTTGACATCATCAAAATGGTAGATGAACCTTGTATAAACAAAAAGGTAGTAGGGAGTATGGTGACGATCCTCGTAGAGTACGTGGATGACATACTCTTGATAGGGAAGTAGTTTCCTATGCTACGCTCGATCAATCTCCGATTATCACAAAGATTCTCCATATAGGATCAAAGTGATACCTACTAAATCCTGGATTTTGGATCTATGAGATAGATCTAATTGGATGTTAGGAACCTCACTAGAAGTAGTGAGATGGTATCACATGATCCTGGGGAGAATCACTGGAAGGGTTCCAGGGTGATAAGGACGACTGAATGTCAGTCACAGGCATTGTCTTTACCCTCAGTGGAGGGACGGTATGTTGGAAGAGTTCCAAGCCAGATACCGAGGCATACTAGACGATTAAGGCTGGATACATCGCTACTTAAGATGCTACCAAAGAGGCAGTCTGGGTGTATATTGGTTCATGAGATGAACTATGTTCCTCCCATTGTGTGACAATGGAGTTGTGGCTTATGCCAAGGAACGCCGGTCCCATCAGTGATCCAGACATATTCTAAGGCAGTATCACTTGATCATGGAGATGGTTGATCTCCAGGGAGATCGAGGTTAGGAGAGTAGACTCAGAGGACAACACAGCGGATCCACTCATAAAGGCCTGTTCCCAGAGAGAGACTTTTATGGGATGGTTGAGTATGAGATACTACAACCACTGCTACAGATGGCCCTAGTGCAAGTGGGAGATTGTTAGTTATATGTATGCCCTAGGGGCCATTACTGTACATAGGATGTATATTGTAGTGGATGCTGGGACATATATAGGGAGGACTTTCTTGCTCGACATGATAGTATGCTATCTGGTTGATCTTTACCTTAACGTGTTCACTGATTGTCTCTCTGTTACATGTTAGTAAAGCCCTTAGGATCTGTACTTGACTACCTGGACTATGATGCGGATCATACTAGTGGGGACATGGTAGTCCATAAGTACATCCTTCAAAGTCCCTAGTCGTGGGTGTATCGAGACGGGGCATCGATATACCAGTGTAGACTAGCGCATACCTTCTCGACCCATACAGATGGGCGATGGATGATCCCATATCCATTGGTGTTTGACATCAGAGATGATATACGGGTGCTCAGTGGAGACTGGGTACACTGGACGGACTCGCCGAGAACTCCCAGATGGTATTATACCTCACGTCAGATGGCAGTTCTCTGGTGACACTGGTACAGTGTAGTCTGTTGACCCGAGATCGTCATAGAGTCTTGTGTGGTTCCCACTGTGCTTTGATTTCCATCTTACCACGTCCAAGAGGGCATGCAAAACGGTGGTTTTTGGGTACAGTCCCGAGTCACATGGAGGCAATGAGCGATAGGAGGGGATTCGTCTCTCCCGGTATAGGGGGTTGATGTTGCTCTGTGTTCGATTGGCTATAACAGGAAATCCCTGGCCAGGGTTGCTGAGATTTACTGGTAAGTGTTACCAGTAGTTTCTCGAATAGTTATAGACCTCATATCGACACGACTTATCGAGCTATTGGGGTCTGACGTTTACCACCCCTAGGCGAGATATGCGACATATCAGACGATCAGACCGGACTGTACGGTAGTGTTACTGGCTGGATTCACTGGAGTGTGAGCGGGCTTGCTCGTCGATCTTCAGATCGCTCAATACCCGGGTGGCCGTTACGTTTAGCAGACCGCTTGCGGCTTGTGGGTGTTTGATATGATCATCACCTGCTGCCGGCGTATTGACGAGTCTTTAGAGTCCTACACAGAGGTTTCCTGGCTCAAGCGAAACGAAATAGGAGCGCATATGAGATATGTGCGGGACCAAGAATAATACGTGTATGTGATACCGTATTCCATTCTCGCGATGAATGTGTCGAATGGTTGTATGCGATATAACCTAGTTATCGAATCAAGGATTGATTCGATAAGCCGATACATTGTATACTAGTCGGTTGTGTGCGACATGACCGGATCATTGAATCAACTGTTGATTTAATTATTTAATGCATAATTATATATTTGATATATTACTTTGCATTAACTAGTATCGGTTCACTTTAAATGGATTTTCTCACTCGGGTGTACGCATTGCATATGCGATATGATTTTGTGCACTTGCTTGTATCATGTTTGATGATACATGCAATACTTGGTTAAATGTATGTTTAAACCATAGTTAGTTAATGGTTAAGGGTTTTAAATGATTTATTTATTGTTTTATTTATTTTTGGCAAAAGGAAAATGGTGGCTTTATTTATTTCTTTTGTTGAAGTTTCTTGAACTTTTGAAAAGTCCACCATTTTTGTTTTATGCCAAACCCTAACCACTCACTAACTTTGGTTAACTCTCTACACTTAACTATGGTAAGTGTTATGATAAGATTAAATTTTCTTTTCTATTCATTTAACTTATCATAATATTTATCATCTTCTTCCTCTTCTTCTTCTTCATGAAGATACCTTCCTCCATCAATGGTGATTGATGCAAATGAGTGAGAAATCCAATTCTAAAGTCTACCCACTTCCTATTTCTTCATCCTTTACCTCTTGCCAAGTAGTAGAGTGTGTTTCCTTCACAAGTTTTCATGACTTGGTGAAGTTGGAGCTTGATCTAGCGATGCCTCGACGTAGATCATCTTCGGCATGGACATCGACGACCTAGCTCGCCTATTCTCCGATGAAGCCGACGCTAGAGCCCGGATTCTTTTTGGACAGCGGAGAGGACTTCATCATGGAGCTATGGAGGTGGAGAAACGGATCTACAAAGGTTGTATTTCCGTATTCTCTTAGTAAAGTAGTTTACTAGTTGCTTTTTCGCCTAGATTTCTAGCCAACGATCCGTATTAGGGTTTCTCGGCACCGTTAATTTTTGAAATTGGCATGGTTGATGCCTTGAGAGACCTCCTTAGCATGCCTAGGAACCCTACAGTCTTGGCTCAGGAATTTTAACCCGATTCCCTTTCGGAGCTCGCGCGGCGACGCGCTCTCTGACGGGCTTCCCCCGTCCCTTAGGATCGGCTAACCCATGTGCAAGTGCCGTTCACATGGAACCTTTCCCCTCTTCGGCCTTCAAATTTCTCATTTGAATATTTGCTACTACCACCAAGATCCGCATCGACGGCCGCTCCGCCCGAGCTCGCGCCCCGGATTTTGCGGCGGCCGCCGCGCCCTCCTACTCATCGGGGCATGGCGATCTCCCGATGACCGGGTGTGGGTCGCGCGCTTTAGCGCCATCCACTTCGGCACCGTAACCCGGCTTCCGGTTCATCCCGCATCGCCAGTTCTGCTTACCGAAAATGGCCCACTTGGAGCTCTCGATTCCGTGGCGTGGCTCATCAAAGCAACCGCGCCGTCCTACCTATTTAATGTTTGAGAATAGGTCGAGGGCGTTGCGCCCCCGATGCCTCTAATCATTGGCTTTACCCGATAGAACTCGCGTGCGGGCTCCAGCTATCCTGAAGGAAACTTCGAAGGGAACCAGCTACTAGATGGTTCGATTAGTCTTTCGCCCTTATACCCAATTCAGACGAACGATTTGCACGTCAGTATCGCTGTGGGCCACTACCAGTGTTTCCTCTGGCTTCGCCCCGCTCAGGCATAGTTCACCATCTTTCGGGTCCCGATAGGCATGCTCCTACTCGAACCCTTCACAGAAGATTGGGGTCGGTCGGCGGTGCACACCGCGAGGGGGATCCCGCCCATCATCTTCCTTGTGCCTTTCGGGTTTTCACGCCCGTCGGCTCGCACACATGTCAGACTCCTTGGTCCGTGTTTCAAGACGGGTCGGATGGGGAGCCCGCGGGCCGGTGCCAAGAGTGTGCGGGTACCCTAAGAGTGAATGCCGAGACGGCGTGCGCTGCTTTCTCAGCCGTGCCGGCGGAATACGACCGCGAGCGGGATCGACCGCCCAGGATTGGGCCGCCGGCACAGCCCACAATGGTCCGCGCGCCGAGCCGAGCGGCGGACCGGCCCTAGAGGGCCGTTCCACATCCGGCCGGCACTCATCGCCGGCCCCAATCCGCTTCCCTTCCGACAATTTCAAGCACTCTTTGACTCTCTTTTCAAAGTCCTTTTCATCTTTCCCTCGCGGTACTTGTTCGCTATCGGTCTCTCGCCGCTATTTAGCCTTGGACGGAATTTACCGCCCAATTAGGGTTGCATTCCCAAACAACCCGACCCGCAGACAGCGCCTCGTGGTGCGGTAGGGTCCGGACCGGACGGGGCTCTCACCCTCCCCGGCGCCCCTTTCCAAGGGACTTAGGCCCGGTCCGTCGCTGAGGACGCTTCTCCAGACTATAATTCGAGCGGCGCAGCCACCCGATTCCCAAGCTGGGCTCTTCCCGGTTCGCTCGCCGTTACTAGGGGAATCCTCGTAAGTTTCTTCTCCTCCGCTTATTGATATGCTTAAACTCAGCGTGTGGCCCCGCCTGACCTGGGGTCGTCATCCGAGGGCGCTCGCTCGTGCCCGCCGGCAAAGAGTTTTGCTTCCATGCGCCGCTCGGCCACGGGTCTCGGCACTCGGCGTTCGGCGTCGTGCTTGTCCATCCACCACTCGCCGCGTCCGGCCCGGCTTGCGGCCCGCACTTCGGCCCACCGCGCCGCGAGGCACGGGGGGCCAATCTCCACATCCGCACCGGCCGGTCGCCCGCGCTGCACGGGACGGCTGGGTGAGCGGAGCGACGCGAGGCATGACGCCCAGGTAGGCGTGCCCTTGGCCAAACAGCCTCGGGCGCAACTTGCGTTCAAAGACTCGATGGTTCACGGGATTCTGCAATTCACACCAAGTATCGCATTTCGCTACGTTCTTCATCGATGTGAGAGCCAAGATATCCGTTGCCGAGAGTTGTACGGTTTATGATGTAGCAAGATCACACCGCACTGCGACGGCGTAAGGCACGCGACGCACGCTGCTCTCCACGATATTTGTCCCTTGGCGCCCACCGTGCCCGGATCTTGTTCCCC
>CM057340.1:233645456-233655456 GCA_030015575.1 Agapanthus africanus
GAGGATCGGACGAGGCGGCTCCGCCGAGCACGAAAGAAGCGCACGTCTCGAAAACCGAAAAAGGCAGGAAACGCCAACCGGCGGCCTGCAGTGGGCCCCACCGGCAGGGCCCGGAGTGGGCCCTCCGGCGGGGCCGAGCCATGTTCCCAAGGGCGGTGCACGGTGCCTTTCCCCACACCGCGCCATGGCCCCTGCCCATGAGCCATGGCATGCACCGAGAGCCAAGCAAGCACCTCCCTCCTACTATAGTTTAGGAGGGAAACCCCTAGAAATGACCTCGGGGATCCAAAGTGTCTCTGTGTCCATACAAAAATTTACCATGGTGCCGGGCACGGTGGGCATGGTGCCGGGCATGGCGTGGTGTGGTGCAGCACCGTGCCTGGTGCGTGTCGCACCATGCCTGGTGCGTGCCAATGAGCCAATACATGCACCGAGCGCGTCCCACCTGCTATAGTCTAGGTGGGAAACCCCTACAAATGACCCCAGGGGTCCAAAGTGTCTTCCTGGGCACAAAAAATTCTCCGTGGTGCCGGGCACGTGCCTGGTACGGTGCTGCACCATGCCTGGTGCGTGCTGCACCGTGCCTGGGGCGTGCTGCACCGTGCTTGGTGCGTGCCAATGAGCCAAGACATGCACCGAGCGCCTCCCGCCTGCTATAATCAAGGAGGGAAACCCCGATAAATGACCCCGGGGGTCCAAATTTTCTCTGTGGCCATATGAAATTTCTCCATGGTGCCGCACCCATGCTGAACCGTGCCTGGTGCGGCGCGGCGCCGTGCGGGCACCGTGCCATGGGACCATGAGCCAAGCAAGTGTAGGGTTGCTAGGCACGCGCACAAGGGTCTACGAGGCATCAACCATGCCCGATTAAAAATTTAGCCGTGCCGAACAACCCGAATACGGATCTTTAAACTAGAGATTAGGCGAAAACTAACAAGTTAACAACTTTAACACTAAGTGAGAGGGATTACAATCTTTGTAGATCCGGTCCTTCACTTCATATGCTCCGTGTTGTGGTCCCTTCGCTGCGATCATCGGGATCCGGACTCTCGAGAGGTTCCACGAAGAGAAAGATGCAACCTTTGCTTCCGATCTTCGATACTAAGATGATCTACCTTGAAGTTCCGTTAACACAAGCTAACACTCATGAAATGATGTGAACACCCTCATCTAAATGGCAAAGGAAGATGAGGATGATGAAGTAGGATTTTTGCTCTCTTTATTTATCTTTTTCTCATATTTATTCATCACTTTGGAAAAATCAAACAAGCATTTTCATGAAAGAATGAAGGAAGAAGAAGAATAGTGATCCATTTTCTTTTGTGATGAATAAGAAAGGATTAATATGAAGAATAATGCAACTATGGTTGACTTAACCATTATAGAGAATTGACTAGGATTAGGGTTTGGGTTGGGTTAAAGCATGAGTCACTTGTAAATATCTTTATCATGACAAAAAGAAAACCTTCTAGAAACATCTGGAAAGCTTAACCCTAATCCAAACCCTAATCATGTTTAAACTCCACTAAACAAGTTGCATTAGTTATCATATCATGTTACAATATTATATATCACATATATAATATTTATCGTAACCATATAAAATAATACAATTAACATATATCGCATATATATCAATGTATTACCCGAGTGAGAAAAAGAATCTTTTAGTGAGCAAATATTAGTTAATGTAATTTAATATATCACATATATTATTATACATTAAATTATCGAATCAACACTTGATCCGACAATCCGGCTATATCGCATATAACCGACTAATATTTATCCGTACCGATTCATCGAATCAACACTTGATCCGATGACCCGGCTGATATCAAATATCGCGAGAATAGAATACGGTATAACATATCGCATTATCCTCGGTCCCGTACATATCACATATGTGCTCCTACTCCGTTTTGCCTGAGTCAAGAAACCTCTGTGTAGGACTCTAAAGAATCGTCAATACGCCGGCAGTAGGTGATGATCATATCAAACACCCACAAGCTGCAAGCGGTCAGCTAAACGTAACAGCTACCCAGGTATTGAGCGCTCAGAAGATCAACAAGCAAGCCTGCACATTCTCCTGTGAATCCAAACAGTAACACTCCCGTACAGTCCGGTCTCGTCGTCTGATATGTTGCATATCTCGCCTAGGGGTGGTAAACGTCAGACCCCAGTAGCTCGATAAGTCGTGTCGATATGAGGTCTATAACAGTTCGAGAAACTACTGATAACACTTACCAGTAAATCTCAGCAACCCTGGTCAGGGATTTCCGGTTATAGCCAATCGAACACTGCACAACATCAACTCCCTATACAGGGAGAGACGAATCCCCTCCTATCGCTCATTGCCTCCATGTGATTCGGGACTGTACCCAAAAGCCACCTTTTTGCACGCCCTCTTGGACGTGGTATGATGGAAATCAAAGCACAGTGGGAATCACACAAGACTCTATGACGATCTCGGGTCGACAGACTACTCTGTACCAGTGTCACCGGAGAACTGCCATCTGACGTATGGTATAATACCATCTGGGAGTTCTCGGCGAGTCCGTCCAGTGTACCCAGTCTCCACTGAGCACTCGTACACCATCCTTGATGTCAAACACCGATGGATATGGGATCATCCATCGCCCATCATATGGGTCAAGATACGTATACGCTAGTCTACTCTGGTGCATCGATGCCCTGTCTCGATACACCCTCGACTAGGAACAATTATAGGATGTACTCGTCGACTACCGTGGCCCCACTAGTATGATCTCATCATAGTCCCAGTAGTCGAGTACATATCCTAAGGGCTTTATCAACATGTAACATAGAGAAAATCAGAGTACATATTAAGATAAAGTACAACCAGATAGCATACTATCATGTCGAGCAAGAAAGTCCTCCCTATATATGTCCTAGCATCTACTACAATATACATCGTATGTACAGTGATGGCCTCTAGGGCATACATATAACTAACAATCTCCTACTTGCAGTAGGGCCATCTGTTATGGTATCGCATACCCAACAATTAGCTGCGGTTGAAGTATCTCATACTCAACCATCCCATAAAAGTCTCTACTGGGAAAAAGGCCTTTGTGAGTGGATCCGCGCTGTTGTCCTCTGTTTCTACTCTCCTAACCTCGATCTCCCTGGAGATCAACCATCCTTATGATCAGGTGACACTGCCTAAGAATTATATCTGGATTTCTGATGGGACGGTAGTTCCTTGGCTGAAGCCACAACTCCATTGTCACACAATGGTAGGAACGAAGTTCATCTTATGAACTTATAAATATCCAGACTGCCTCTTTTGGTAGCATCCTTGGTAATGATGTATCTTGCCTTTAATCATCTAGTATGTCACGGTGTCTAGCTTGGAACTCTTCCAACATACCGTCCCTCCACGGAGGGTATAGACAATGCCTGCGACTGACATTCAGTCGTCCTTATCACCCTGGAACCTTTCCAGTGATTCTCCCCAGGATCGATTGATACCATCTCACTACAACTAGTGAGTATCCTAACATCCAATTAGATCTATCTCATAGATCCAAAACCTAGGATTTAGTAGGTATCACTTTGATCCTATATGGAGAATCCTTGTGATAAGCGGAGATTGACCGTGCATAGCATAGGAAACTTCTTCCCTATCAAGAGTATGTCATCCACGTACTCTACGAGGATCTCCACCATACTCCCTACTACCTTTTTGTATATACAAGGTTCATCTATCATTTTGATGAAGTCAAATTCTTTGACTACCACATCAAAACAGATGTTCTAACTCCGCGATGCCTGTTTTATCATATAAAACATCTTGCACACGTTTCCGCTGCTCCCACTGTCTACGAAGCCCTCTGGCTGTGTACTTATAGACGTTCTCTTCTAAAACATCACTTAGAAAAGCAGTCATGACACCCAACCACGAGATATCGTAGTCATGGTATGTAGCCGTGGCAAGTAGGATCTGGATGGACTTAAGCATAGCTTTGAAAGTCTCAACCTTTCTATGTACACCAAGTAATCTTCTCAAGATATACTCGCTCCTGATGGGGATTTAACCCTTCAGATAAAGCAACCAAAGTCCATACTTTGTTGGTGTATAAGGATTCCATCTCAGATCGATAAGCATCCAGCCATTCTTACAGAGTCCCACTCCTGATGGCCAGCTCGAAACTAGTTGGGTCATCATCTCATGATGCAATCCTCGCTCCCACTGTCATAGAGAAACCGAAGTATCTCTCAGGTGGGTGAGGAACCCTACTAGGTCAGCGGAGAGGCTGAGGTTCGTTGGAAACTACTGAATCCTTTGGTTCTATCAAATCATCAGCTGCAATTTGTATAGCTGGAACATTTCCAGTTCTACATAACAGTCTTTGCCTCGAGCTTGTCCGGATTTTGTTTTTAGACATAGGCCGGACAACCCCAAATCTTAACAAACTTAAGATATGGGCTCTTCCCTTTCCATATCACATATGAAGTGGTAGGCATCTGATTTGATTTGAACCATATTCAATAGGTATGCAGCTTCTCAAGTGCATAACTCCCTAAAGGAAATAGGAAACTCAGTAGTACTCATCATAGAGCACACCATATCAAATAGGGTGCTACTGCTCCGCCCCGATATACCATCGTGCTATGGTGTATACGGAGGAGTAATGCTGAGAGAGAATCTCATTCTCCTTTAGAATAGGCCATGAATTCCGTACCCAAGTATTCTCCTCCTTGATCTCATCAAAGGACATAATACTTATACCCGTATTTTGGTTCTCTACTTCTAACTTATATTCTGTGAATATCTCAAAAGGTTCGGACTTGTGTTTCAACAGGAACATATGCCTGAATCTTGAGAGATTATCAGAGAATGTAATGAAGTACAAAGAACCGATCTTGGCATGTGTAGACAGGGGGCTTTCATACATCAGCATGTATCAATCGCAAAAGTTCACTAACTCTTTCTCTGTTTCCAACAAACAGAGCTGTGGTCATCTTATCTTTGTGATATGACCAGCAAGTTTCACAAGATGTAAATTCAAACTATTTTAAATATGCATCTATATGTAACTTCAGCTAGTCAGGCCGCATTGATCTGACCTAGTCTACAATGCCTCAAGAAGGATTCATTCATTTCTGAACTCTTCCTCTTGTGTGTGTTCTGTATACTAAGAACTGTGGTTTGATTTAGAACGTTAATGCTTTTAGATAACGTGCCTGAACCGATCAACTCTTGATATAGGAAATGTTCAAAACATTATCCAACAATACAAAATTATATCTTTTCTTTACTAATAAGGAGACTGATATGATTTTGTATATCAGGTTCGGTATCTAATAACATTTGTTCAGAATCAATGTATTCCGGTAATACAGGATGACAGTGACCAACAGACTTGGCTGCAACACTTGCACCGTTTTCTGTCCTATGAAACTTATCACCCGTTCTCAGTTCTCTACCTATCTGTAGACCATGTAACAGATTACATATACGGGATCCTGATCCGGTATCACATACCCAGGACGTAAAGGATACTGAGAAACAGTTCTGTGTAATGAACACACCCGAAGATGATGCATCATTATGCACTTTCTTCGTTTGGGCGGCACGGGAATTCTGGTAATCCCCAATTTCCTGCTCTGTCTTATAACAATTATAAGTTGGAGCGGGACCAACGTTCCCCAGCTCAGTATAACAAGCGGGTTCGGTTAATATATCCGTTTTATTATCTTGATTAAGGCGTGATATAGTCGCTACCTGGAGAGAGAGAGAAGAAAACACTCAGCGTATGCTCTTGCAAGATTAGATTGGTTATCTAATATATCTAATCAGGATGTCTCCCACTGTTTTAATCAAATCTTCCTTCAAACCCTGAAAGGAAAGACTAGCCGGGATTAATTACACGCTACAAGTTCGCCAATCTTTCAGCCAGGCCAGTGTCGGTACTTTGAGGGAGGTCCCCCGTGCTTTCGCACGAACCTAATTAAAGTAAACCTCGTTTTCCCTGAGGCGTAACCCCGTTAACACCTTTCTAGACACCTACTTGATCGGCTAATTGTAATGTGTAAAACTCTCCCAGGAGTAACTCTTACTCGCAGCGGGTATCGGGATCCAACTATCTAATAGAAGGTATGCAATCTCATTGCAAATTTCAACTCTTGAAATTCCCAATAATATTTTGCCCCAAGCCTCCTATGACCTTGACAAAGGCCAACAAACCATAGGCTGCTAGTCAAGTTCAACCCGTCATTTCTTGATTGAAGTAAACCCACCCGCACGGCCCTTGACAAAGGCCAACAAGGTCGCACGACTACCCTAATCCAATCTGCATCATATGCATAAGCAGATAAGTACTATTCAGCTACCGCACACTACGCCTTGACAAAGGCCAACAAACGCAGCACGAATACTAAATAGTCCTTATCTGAAATGACGGAGGGCTACGACAGGTTTTTAAGAAAACCCTTTACGTAATGAACTTGATATCGTTGTAGAATCGAGTGATTTTAAATGGAGAGTTTTTGAGGCTTTTCTAGTTTTGCTAAAGAGGTCACTCCCGGTGAAGGGATCGTCGGCCCTTTCCTCATCGAATAAGGTGCAGGATATTTCACAAATATCACTATGCAAAGCAGAAACTATAGAAGCAATCAAAAGACAAACCGAGTTTGTAGCATCTGCCAGTTATTGCTAAAGGAGTCACTCCCGGTGAAGGGATCTCGGTCCTTTCCTTATCGAATAAGGTGCTGGATGTTCTACAAGGAACACCGCTATGCAAAGCAAGAACTAGAGCTACCAGTTTTTAAAACAAGTTTCTACAACATCTTAGGTTTCTTTTATTTCATTAATCTCATTAATGAAGTCCCATTTTAATATGCTTCACAAGCATCTCTTTTGAAACGAAATCTGCAATATAACATATATCTCATATATATAAAATATAAACATTCGTCTCAGGCAGTAATATGATCTCATCACAGAACATTGCAGCAGAAGAACATATATGAAATATTGGATATACTAGGACGTCGGTGTTTTCAATACGAGCCTGTATAAAACACGGATTCCACGGTCGCGATGAATAGCCAAACCCACATCCCTAGACCCCTACGAGAGCGGCAAGTAACACTGCCAATTCTAGGGTTAGGAGACCCGGTCTCGACTCCTCGAGATGGTCTCCCACTGGACCCTAGAATCCGGTTACTTGTGCTCCTCGCCTTGGGTCTATCCTAATGCGGAAAAATAAATAATATACAACGGTGACATCTTCCGCTACCTGGAAGTGCCCCAATAAAAGAATATTACATACAAATGAATTTTACATGACTTAAAAAGAAAAAACTCTCATCTCACATAAAACCCCCGGCTATTCAAAACGCGACGATCCAATATAACATATCACAGCAACACATAATCTCTCATATCATCAACGTAAGCAAGTATGCGTATCCCGATTGTCGTTGATGTATAGCAACGAAACCGGCGATACACCACATACTACGCTCACGGTCACAGAAAAGAAAGTGTAAAACTACAACAGTTGGAATCCGCGACCTCCTTAGACATCGCATGCCTAACCAGATGAATTCCTTAGACATCTCATGCCTAACAATTATAAACCCCGCATTTTAGTCTCATTATCGAAAACTCTTTTCAATATCAAGTCGGGCAATTCAACAAGATTCCCGACGTCCTGATCGAATGCTCGTCGGAAACTTTAGTAGACGGCCGCACCCCCAGATGCCGTCGACGAAGTGCACTAAGGCGGAACACCGCTGCGGCGAGCACCCGAACGGATGCTTTCGGCGACGGGGTTCTCCTACAGTCACTTGGTCGGGGCTATGGGGCGTAGCTGTCTATTAAGTTTACCCGGTGAGTATCCGCGTACTCTACGTGATTGCGACGGACTTTTGATCACATCAAAATTCCGTGGCAACCGATCATCTGAGACTAAACTGCTATGTTTATAATATTCAAATTAGTTATCTCATAACTACCTGTGGATTCCAAATATTGTATCACATTCCAGATAAATAGACAAAGTTAAACTTTCCGATCGAATCATCAAATACCCAAGATTTCCCCAATATATCTCAACACTGGAAATCAGTTTAAAAACATCCAACACATGCCACAGTACCAATGGTCCAGCCGTAGAAGGGTCAAGCCAACGCCTCACATGTGGCACGCCGTACTGCCCCAAACCCTAAGGTTCAAAAGGCAGTTCAAGACGGTCACATAATCGAGTTAAGGTTTGTAGTCTTCTAGAGGGTCCACCGAGTTACTTGCACGACTTAGAACATTCTTAAACACGAGAAAAAATCCAACTTTTGAAAAATTTTCCGACAGGGGAAAAAGTGAATTATTGATATCCGTTCGAACTTTTTAACAGTTTCTAAAAATTACCCGGAAAACACATAGACAAAATCTGATAATCCGATCGAATCATCGAATCCCTAAACAACCCCAGAAAATTCAGCTTTTTAATAAAAATTAAAAATTCCCAGAAAATCCAGCATAATAAAATAGGAGTTACTGTGCAAACAGGAGATGCTGACGTCATCATTTCGCCGCGGAACCGCCTCAGAAGGCATGCTTCTGCCGCGGTTCCGCCGCGCTTTATACTGTTCATCGAAAACTTTTTGCACCGTAATTCTTATAATTCCCTGCTGAATTTTTTAAGCATTTTTAATGTGGAAAAATCCCAGTTTTTAGAAAAAGTCCAGAGAGCGGGTTTTATCGGGGTTTCGGGTTTCGATCGGACTTTAAACTTCGTCTAGACTTCGCCTACAGCTCTAGCTTGGCTCTGATACCACTGTATGGTTGCTAGGCACGCGTACAAGGGTCTACGAGGCATCAACCATGCCCGATTAAAAATTTAGCCGTGCCGAACAACCCGAATACGGATCTTTAAACTAGAGATTAGGCGAAAACTAACAAGTTAACAACTTTAACACTAAGTGAGAGGGATTACAACCTTTGTAGATCCGGTCCTTCACTTCATATGCTCCGTGTTGTGGTCCCTTCGCTGCGATCATCGGGATCCGGACTCTCGAGAGGTTCCACGAAGAGAAAGATGCAACCTTTGCTTCCGATCTTCGATACTAAGATGATCTACCTTGAAGTTCCGTTAACACAAGCTAACACTCATGAAATGATGTGAACACCCTCATCTGAATGGCAAGGGAAGATGAGGATGATGAAGTAGGATTTTTGCTCTCTTTATTTATCTTTTTCTCATATTTATTCATCACTTTGGAAAAATCAAGCAAGCTTTTTCATGAAAGAATGAAGGAAGAAGAAGAATAGTGATCCATTTTCTTTTGTGATGAATAAGAAAGGATTAATATGAAGAATAATGCAACCATGGTTGACTTAACCATTATAGAGAATTGACTAGGGTTAGGGTTTGGGTTGGGTTAAAGCATGAGTCACTTGTAAATATCTTTATCATGACAAAAAGAAAACCTTCTAGAAACATCTAGAAAGCTTAACCCTAATTCAAACCCAAATCATGTTTAAACTCCACTAAACAAGTTGCATTAGTTATCATATCATGTTACAATATTATATATCACATATATAATATTTATCGTAACCATATAAAATAATACAATTAACATATATCGCATATATATCAATGTATTACCCGAGTGAGAAAAAGAATCTTTTAGTGAGCAAATATTAGTTAATGTAATTCAATATATCACATATATTATTATACATTAAATTATCGAATCAACACTTGATCCGACAATCCGGCTATATCGCATATAACCGACTAATATTTATCCGTACCGATTCATCGAATCAACACTTGATCCGATGACCCGGCTGATATCAAATATCGCGAGAATAGAATACGGTATCACATATCGCATTATCCTCGATCCCGCACATATCACATATGTGCTCCTACTCCGTTTTGCCTGAGTCAAGAAACCTCTGTGTAGGACTCTAAAGAATCGTCAATACGCCGGCAGTAGGTGATGATCATATCAAACACCC